>JAPEVG010000136.1:0-83700 GCA_029747595.1 Trametes cubensis
GGGTAAGGCGTCGATGAACAGGTGGAGGAAGACTGTGTTTCCGCCAGTGGTACTACATAGAGTATGAGGACGATGCGTTCAGCGGTCTCTATGGAACTTACGTGGGGTCAGTATGCGCAGTGTCCGAGAAGCCGTGGTCTGCGACGAGCGCTGCATAGACGTTGTGGAGCATGTTTGCCCAGACTTCGCCGATGTCTAGGCTCCAATGTGAGCACGGAAGAATCTGATCAAGGAAGCGTGAAATACAGACCGTGAACCTCGTTCAGTGTCGGCAAGCTCGAGTATCTACAACGACGCGTGATGAGCCACATTCACATCTAGTCAAGGGCGGCCTCTATAGTTACCTCAATGGGTTGACGGTCCTGGTTAATAAGAAGAGGGTGATGAGGTCGGCAAATGCGACATAGAGAACTCAGAAGGCCGACTCACGCATCCGTCGAGTATGGGTGGCTACGGATGCCAGCGGGGTCGTTGATGACATACTGGCCCAGTACGTAGTCGACAACGGTGGCGTTCTTGTGCTCCGTCCACCTGCATCGTCTCCATCAGCAAGATGTTCGAGCAAAGAATTGGATTGATACTTGCTCTGCCATGGCGTCAGACCAGCCCTCGCCCATACCGCCCGACTCAAGCGTCTGCAAGCACCTGCATTGCGTCAATCATTAATTGCTACGCAAACTTCATAGCTCTATGGAGACCCACCGTCCTGTCCCTCCACCCGTCATGCGGTTGGTAATGCCGTGGGTATTCTCGTGCGTGACAATGTCGTTTTCAAGAGCACCATCGCGCTCCGGATTGGTGAAATCCCAGAGGAACATTCTCATACGTCCCGACTGACCGCTGCAAAGAGGAACGAGATGGTTTTCAGCGTTCTATTGAAACGAGCAACAGATGTAGGCGTTGCGCACTCAGGCGGGGTGGCGAAGTCGGCTATATGCTATGTCAACACACGCCAAGATCCACCAAAATCATACTTGACCCACCATTGTCAATGCCATTAGAATCCTGGACGGAGATAGTCACGCGGTCGTTACCCGCGCCGCCCTTGCCAAAGTTGTTGTTCTGGAAGTTGAACCCAGCCTCGGTGAACCCGTACACATATGAAATGTCGTGCACGGTGTTTACGACGTAGAACGCGTTCGTGCGCGCGGCGTCGATGTTCACCTGCACCGTTGGCGCCTGGCTCGGGTCCTGCACGAAGATGAAGTTGAGCCCGCTGGACGACTCGGACGTCGTGTTCGTCTGGCTGCCTTTGAAGGCGATGGCGTTGTTGCCGCTACAGCGATGTCAGCGGGTCAAATCGTGTTGGAGATGGGGAACGTACGCGGTGACGGTCGTCGACGTGGTGCCATCGCTATGCCAGCCATCGGGAGAGGCCGCAGGGTTCTGAGGATCAGTGAGCACCTCGAAGCCCTCAGGAAGCGTCTCCTTTGTGATGGGTAAGACGCGGTACTACGAATTGAGGCATTAGTGTTGATCATAACCCAATTATGGCGTCAAGTCTTACCGAAGCTTTGGCAACAAAGTCGGTCAGTTGGATGACTTCGCCCGAGTGCGCGTCGACGAACACTTCGAACCATGCTCCGGTAGTGTCGTTTTGAATCTGGACGACGTGTGTCAGGGCTAGAGTGCCGTCCTTCTTGGCAACAAACTCGAGGGTAGGCGGATGCTCGTTGAACTTTCCCGACAACGCGTTCTCGGCCTTGAGGATTGCATCCTGCAAGGAGATCGTGGGCGTGGTGGAGGGCACAGATGCTATAAGCAAGATAAGCAAGATAAACCTCATGTCGCGGGTGGTGAATACTATATGTACCTGGGTTCACGAAGGACGAGCCAAAAGACACGACTTTGTTGTCCTTATTGAACGCAACATTTGCCACAGCATTGGCGACCGGCACCCCGTCCTGTTAAAGCTTGTGTGAGTACAGGACTCGGCAGTCACAGCAGCAAAGGCTCTTACAATCTGCTGCTTAACGAAGGCATGCTGTGCCACATCATTGGCGAAGCTGGTCCTGAATGCGACGGTGTCTGGATGGACGTTGAGGCGGGACTGGATGAACGACACCGTAGCCTCCTTCACATCGAACTCGTCCCGGGTGGAGAGCGGGTGATCGATGCCCCCGACACCGAAGGTCTGGACAGTTGATAAGAATTGTCAGCTCGCTACAACGTGATTGGTGAATGCAAACCTCGAGGGTCGACTCCGGGTGAAAGCTTTCAACGACGAGGCCTGAACCGACGGAGCGCACTTGCGTAGTGCTATGCTTCAGACTGCCCAGGAAGGGGGCGGCAGAAACCGCAGTCGCAAAGAGCACAGCGAGGATGACGGAAGCCGAAAAGTTGGCGGAGAACTTCATGTCTCGGTGATGTTATGGCTACCGTGGACGTCAAGAGCTATGTGACGACAAGCACAAGGAATCCGTCGGTTGGGTCATGGTGGTCGACAAACTGCCTGATTTTTGTACTGTGCTGGTTAGAACTGATAAGAACATCGCATGAGGTCCGAGGGCGCATAGTGCTCAGCGAGCAGGGCGCCATATGGCTACAGTGGCCGAATCCTGAGAATACGACTCGCTATGTTCAAATCCCGTATGCCGGCTTCCATCTGGGCATGATGAGGCGTAGCGAAGATACTGTGCAAGCGAACCCAGAAGCTCGTGCACATGTGGGAAGACACGGTGTGGTCGCTCTTCCTCACAAGATCATGTGAGGATTCGACGAAGTGAGAAGACGAGGACGATACCTGCTTTGGCTACAAAATCCCCCGCATATGAGCTGAGCGTGGCATCTCATATTCGCGTCGCTGCCCTGAGCGGGATGCCTCACCCATGATCGGTGACAATATCGCACGCACTCGGAGAAACGACGAGCTTTCGAAGAGTAGAGAAGGTACTCCGGCCCTTCAGGTTGGTCTTGGCAATCATGAAGGCGCGGAAGGCGCGGAAGGATTCGAACTCTAGACCCTGCCGCTTGAGTGGCACGGCGGTCGAGTTTTCTACGCTCGACCTATGATTGTCCTAAGTTCTGGTGGTCATCAAGGTGGCTCCCTATGATAAATGCAAATCTATCAGGCCAAGGTTAGAAAACATCCGAACACACTGAGTCCTGACTTGTGGTCCGTGGACCACCGTTATGAGCGCGGCCCGTCAATTGGCTGGTAGGACTCGCCTTTCGTCGCATACCGGCGCTTCTATCGCAGTACATATGCACAACGGTGGGTCAATGCTAGCGTATGCTATGGAGCGAAGACATATGGCGGCATGTAAGCATTTGCACGTAAATCAGACGAAGTTCAAGAGATGGTCGTCTCTCAGGCCGCCGTCGCGTGCCAGGATCGTCAGGATTTGCGGGCGCGTGCACCGTGAGAATAAGAATAGACGCTGGATAGCGCTACTGGCACCAGCATATTAACTTGACCAACGTCTCTGAGCAACGTCGACGCCAGGATCGCTACACACTTGCAAGCTTACCTTAAGTATCACGCTATAATCGGCGCCGTCATAATCAGATTATATAGTAGAGCGAGGCCAACCTGGACTTCAACGTGTATATCAAGGCCGACTGCTTCCAGCCCAGTACTGGCAGTACTACAAGTAACAATTCGAACGTACGTACAAGTTCTACTTTCTTCATATTCTGCACTCGCCCTAGATTGGGCACAATCACGTAGGCCAAAAGATCCAAATTCCTTTCATCCACACCATATCTGGCGAGCTTCTGTCTCATCCCCAGGCCAACTCTGTCATCGTTCGCTGGTGAGTAGACAGGAATGGCATCACCTACCGATTCCTCTTCGTTTGTGCTAATCATTTCAACCTCTCTTTTGTGTATCTGACGCAGATATGTATCCTAGTGCTCACGGTAACCGCGATCTGAAGCACGATCCAGATGAAGTGGATAGTTTCTTTGCGCGGGATGCGGCTTCCATCGCGCATTGCGTTGCAATAGGACCGTGGCTGGAAACGGTGCCGAGATTGAACGCGGACGCCCTCGCTGCACTTCGCGACGTCGTCGCTTCACAAGGCTGGTAGACTGACCAAGTCATAGTCGAGTCCCTTTGCGGGATACAGGATGCGAAACACGAGGCCGAGTTATATGTTTCGCTGACCGCGTTGTTGAACCGCATTCATGTCAAAGCGGAGTCTATGTCCGACTTCAGGCAAGATGACGCACTCGACGTTCGCCTCGTCGGTCGTCAAGAACATATGCCTCGGCCTCTGCAGAGGACATTGTAGATCTGCGACAATTGGTGGGCAACTTCCATCCGGGCATTGTCTGGGCTGAAAATACGGACGACGTCCACTGGTCGTCAGTCCTACTGACGTTGACCGCGGAGTTGCAAGATCCTGCAAAGAGAGCACAACGTGACAAGAACGACTTCTCTGTAAGTCTCGCGCCACGTCTTGTGCTTGATGCTCATGCATTGCTCATACTGTCTCCTCAGGACGCCAATGCCTCTGATGAGGCGGTGTCGTCGGGTGCGACGTCGTTGGTGGATGATAGACCCAGTTATGCGCATTTATCCATGAAGCGACGTCACTCGGACACGTCTCACGACGGCGAGCTTCCTTCGAAGAGGCTGAAGAAATTTCAGGTCGAATGCACTGAGCTTAGGGAGGGTACACGAGCTCTGAATGGCACCCTCCTGGTCATGCAGCATTCCAGAGGGACGCGCCTCAGCTCCCTTGCTATCACCGTGAACGGGACCGTCGTGACCTTCTGGTACATAGACCCCTGCGGCATCGTCGTGTCCGACGGCGCCCTATGTCTAGTGAACAACTTCTCTGACTTTGTCGCCGCCATGGTTGCGCTTGAACGGCTCGATGCCCCAGGCTGGGGAGTAATCCCACGGCTCATCCTCCCTGAACGCACGACGATCAACGACCTCATGTTCTCCGGCACTCTCCAGGGTTGCGCCTTCGACGTTCCCAGAGACTTTGCGGCAGATTGCATGCATCACCGTGTCACGTTCGGAGAGTGCACGTACTCTCGATCAGGTCTCGTCGGCCGTCGCACCGTCGTCTATGCGGCTCAGGCTCATCCGCCGTTCGCGGGACAGAAGCCTGCAGAGCGCACCTGGGGGTAGGTGGCAACCTGTCTGAACAACCTGCGGCGAATCAACCATCGGGTAGCCTCCGACTTCAATAGTATGGTGGATCACGATTTGTACAGTGGGAGCAATGCGTTCATCATACGCTACAGTACGCTACATACTCGAGCACAGGCTACGAACAACACCTTCCGAAAGAATACAGCACCGCTCCTAACCCTACGACTGCGCCTTCGCAACGATGCGCATGCCAGGACCCGCCTGGTCGACGTTCAACGTTCAACTCGTTACCATGTTGCTCACACACTCCCACGCGCCCCTCGATTTTTCTTCAGAGCGTGACTTGATCATCCCCGCAGATACGTGAAATTTTTACTAGGGAGGCGTTCCGGAGATCGCGATCGAGAATGCTGAGTTAAAGGCAGCCCGGCGCAAGGAGCGTAGGAAAGTAGTTCGCAAGGAGCATAAGCCTACTGATCGGAAGGGGAGGGGAAGAGGGAACGAGTCAGAGGATAATGGTGTCTATAGGCAAGTCCCCTTGGAAGCGACCGGAATGCGCGCCCCGGTACGACTATGCCCTTGGAGGCTGCCAAGTCGTCGGATATGGCTCCCACGACTTCGCCCCCAAACCAATCCCTCCTAGGCCGTAGAAAGCTGGCTTTCTGGCACATCGATACCTTGCGAAGTATTTTCCTTTGGTGGACGCCCTGTCCTACTAGCTCATCCGGTCCGGTACCTGAGGCATTCGCATCAGAGAAGCACGACCGACTACTACTCACGAAGAAGCCGAACCATGCTGCATTCTAGTCCAACTCCCCAGTGAGGAAGTTTCTCTCTTATTACCAGTGCTATCGCAAACTGATATTGCAATCCTTGCAACATCCAGCTCGCCTGACATGGTCCACAAACGGACCTACTTGAAGCTCGGGGCATTCCGAGTAGTGCATGACCAACGACTAAAGTCCGCGCAACGCGGCGATCTTGACACCACTTCATCGCCTGCGGGAGATTCTGCCATTCACTCGATGTTATACCAGGCTTCCGCCGTGATCGGTATCTGCTTCTCAGTACATATTATCCCAGGCCTACAGGTACCACCAATTCTTCAAACCCTCCGTTCGTCGGAGAGTGACGCTTGCGTGTGGGCAGACATGGCAAGTGCATACCATCATGCTGGTGAGTTCCTTTCGCTACATAAGCCTGATCCCCAACTCACAGCGCGTACCTGAGCATCTACAGCTTGTCCCCGCACGCCCTCGCCTACAGCGGAGAGATGGCGTCGAAGTGGTCGCTCTTCGTCGCTCTTCTACTACTGGCGCTGTCTTATGCCGTCGATCTAACCACCATCACCGGCGTGCGCGCGAGTTCCACCGGTTCTGGGGCAGCCATTGGCAACAAAACCGTTGGCTTGCCTATTACGAAACGCTTCAACCTTACCGGGTCGGTTGGCAAGATATTGCAGCATAACCAAGCGCGAGCGCGCGCCCTGCATGCGCGAGGCATGGCGCTAGTAACCGGGACTGCCCCGCCACCTGCCGCGAATATACCGATAGAGAACCAGCTCGCTACATACGTTGCGACTGTGAGTAACAAAACACTGACTACGCCTGAGGACGCCGACATGAGCAGATTGATTCATAGGTAGATATAGGCGTGCCGCCCACCAGCTGTATGTACCGAGCATCCGAATCAGAACGGGAAGAGTCACTGAGAGTCTCTCATGTTCTCTAGATGACCTCATAGTCGACTGCGGCAGTGCAAATACTTGGGTTGGCTCAGGGATACCATACGTGCAAACATCGACTAGCAGGCGAAGCCAGAATAGCGTGGTACGCACTCGGCTTGATGATTGTTAGGCTGCCTAGCAAACAGACACCCTTGGCTGTTCCAGGCGATAGAGTACGGTAATGGCGCGATCATGATAGGTGAGCTGATTGCACAATACAACTTCGGTGGAGGACGGTTTGACGTCTGTAATCCATGCAGGCACGGAATTCTTTGATACCGTAGCATTGGGCTCGGGGATGACTGTGCTCGGCCAGTCCATTGGCGTTGCCTCAAAAACATTTGACTTCGAGGGCTTCGATGGAGTTCTTGGGTGTGCACTCCTACTACAATATTGAATACGCTATGGGTATAAGCACTGACGGGCCTGGGACGTGTAGGTTAGGACCCAACGACCTCACCCTTGGGACACTGAGCCCAGATAGTACCTCTACAATCCTGACTGGTTCGTAGATCCTCATCTCCGTGAATTCTTACTCACGGCTGTCTCTGATTCCGTAACCATTCCTCTATCTACAGTCGTCGACAACCTCTTCTTCCAGGCCGCCATCGATGCCCATGTTATCTCTATATCTTTTGAGCCGCCGTTAGAAGGGTCAGCTTTGAACGGCGAGCTGACATTCGGCGGTACAGACCCTACCAAATTCATTGGTGCTATCAACTTTGCGTACGTGGCGTGTCCTGCCTATATTGTCGCTGAGCTTCTCTGAGTTGAACCCGACAGTGAAATCACGACCACCCCGCCATCATCCGAGTACTACGGGGTCAACCAAATTGTGCGGTACGGGCAGTCTGAGACGCTCTTCTTCGAGAGCCCTGCTATCTTCGACAGTGGCACGAGTTTGGTCCTCTTTGCTACAGGTATATCTCCCATCTCGAGACGTCATGCGTGCACATTTGGCTTATCGAGGATCTTCGCTAGACGTCTTACAAACCTACGTAAACTTGGTGGGCGCCGTATTCGACGAGGCGACGACCCTGTATCGCATAACCCCTGCGCAGTACGCCAGTCTACAGAGTTTGTTTTTCATCATCGGCGATGTTCGTGTGTTGCTGCCATCATGCGTGCGGATTCAACGATCCTTACTTCGTGATCACTTCCCAGATACAATTTGAATTCACTCAGAACGCTCAGATCTGGCCGGTACGTTTTGGTGCCTAGCATAACATCATCTCGGAATCATTCATGCGATGACATTGCAGCGCGCCTTGAACACCGTCATCGGAGGCTCCGACGACTTCGTATATCTCATCGTGAACGACCTCGGGCGCGCGTCGGGCTCTGGCATGGATATTGTCTGTGGGATGATGTTCCTTGAGCGGTTTTACGCTACATTCGACATCGACAACAACCGCGTCGGCATCGCGAATACTCAGTTTACGACATCCACAATCAATTGAAGTGCTGACAGGGGGAGCGGCGGAGTACGGGTAGACGATTCCCTACATCTCTAGCAGATTTTCAGTTGATTGTAAAGGACTGTTAACGTGTATCAATACACCAGAGGCGATCGAACCGACTTGTAGTTTCAGTGCTGTAACAATTCAAGCTCTCACAGACCGTCAAGTCTCGCCGTGTGTAGGCCATGTGTGTCAATAGATCCCTGAACGCTCACCGCATCATCCTCGTTGATATAAACAAAGATTATTCAATAGACTCGAGTCTTCTTCGAGCTCTTGTCAATATCCAAGTCTACTCAGTCGCCATGCAAGGCTCTCCGAGCTCAAGCGCTCAGGCTTCGAGCATTTCACCGGGGGCACGGGCCTGTGGGATCGGCTGTTACATTGAATTCGCACTGTAACCTCTGACAATATGACGCGTGCTGGTACACTGAATGTGCTACATTAGCTATACTTCAAATGTTACGCGAAAACTGTGTTACACGCTAGTTACATCTTGAAAGACCAATGTGACTAGCATGAGACAAAGGGAGCACATACCGTGTTACAACAAAGCACATCTGACATATGACTATCGTGTGTTTCCCGTGTAACGAGCAATCACACAGGCCGGTGCCCCCGGTGTTTGAGTTACAGGTAGTACTACTGGGATGTAGTACGCGATCACGTGCAGGAAGGCCTGCGTGGGAAATTGTAATCGCCGTCGCGCTGCATGGCGCGTCGACGACGACGACTTTGTGCTCGACCATTGCGTCCGACGGCGCACTTCTTGCTTACCTGTTTGTTTTAACCTGCATTCATATCTGGAACAACCTTTTTGGAAGCATCCCGCTGGGCTCATGTCAAGTTCCTCCCGTTACGTTAACGTCGGCCCTCCGAACATGCGAAAGCGCAAAGAGCGCGAACTCTCGCCCGCAGTTCCAGACCCCGAGAACATCACACCCGACAGACGCGACTCATTTTGGACGCCTAACAGGTCTGCGAGAGTGTTCAAGACGTACGCGCATAAACGCGCTAGATCCTACGCGAGCTCCGCTCCAGACGAGTTCGACGATGACGACTGTGAGTAGCTTATTGATGGTCTTGAGGAACGTACGAGGAGGGGCAGAGGTAGGACGGAGTATGTTCTGGAGACATGGGAGAAACGTTTTTTTTATCGTATGGTGCCGAAAGGAGGCTCGCAGAAGACACTCTAGCCAGCGTATGATCCCGCGGCCCTTGCTGGTGGACCATGATTACGGTCACTCCTATCCCGCACGTACCCTGGCGTATTTGTGTGATCTGTTTTATGGGTACTCAGTGCGCATTGGTGCACGTCTATGAGAGCAGACGCATACTTGCATCATCTTATTCTGCCAATGTGCATGCATAACTGACGCTTCTTCACTCAGCCTCCCGTTCCCCTTCTCCACAAAGCTCCCCAATTCGTCCCAGGGGAAGGTCTCCGACTCGTACTGGCGGGAAAGTCTTAGCACCCCTAGAGCGCACTGCGCGACCTTCAACAGCTGCATTGGACAACCATGATGATAATGGAGAAATCGAGGATCCCGGCCACTTGACAACATCTACGACACACTTGCCAACTGGTACGCTGCAGCGGCGACGTTCCATTGTGTACGTCGAAGTACCGCAGCGAGTCAAAGCGCCACGCACGTCCTCTGGAAAGTCGCGCCCAACTTCCCGTGTTCGTGCCAGTGTATCCGAACATGACAACCAGAGAGGACGCCCATCTGCACAGAAAGCGATCGCTATACCTTCGCCCCCACCATCCGATGATATGATGGTTATGCCCAGCCCCACTGTGGACTTCCCCACCGAATCATTGTCTCTCAGCGAAGCTCTGAACCGATCTTTCGCCCCATCCTCTCATGCGAAGGCAGGCGAATCTTCTAAACGGAGACGGGGCAGACCCCGCGGCCGTGGTGGTCTTATGGGTCTTGGTCCTATAATCTCCCATGGTGATTTGACGAGGTCGCCTCGTCGCGAGCCTCTAACAGTGCTTTCTGCTCCTGTATCCGCTCCTCCGTTGAAGCGGGGACCAGGACGGCCCCGAAAGCACCCTCTCCCACAGGAGCAGTCCAAACCCGCCTCTCGCAGTATATCTCGCCCACGCCGGGCTGCCACACGATCAAGGAGCAGACCTCGGCCTGCCAGACAGAATGGAGACTCGGACGATGTCGACGCGGAAGCGGTCGCAGAACAGCTCTTGCACGACAGCTCGCATTCCCCGGAGCGTCCTGCGCCATCCACTTCAAAAAGACGCAGCTATGTGTCACAGTCCATTGACGTAGCTCCGATCGTGCGCGCATTTGAACGCCAGGCAGCGGAAGAGGCGGATCTCCTGTCGGACGCCGAACCCACTTCTGCTCCCCCCGCCATTCCCGCCAAGAGGCCGCGAGGTCGACCACGGGGCAGCAAGAATAAGAGCACGCTGGCACGGGAGGCAGAACGCGCACAGCGCTTTGCACCCCCGTCCGTCACTGAGTCCGCTCGAATCCCTGCACAACCGTTCCCAGCCTTCATGTCCACGGAGGCCGCGACATTCTCTCTGCCTCCAGTGCCCATAAAACGTGGGCGCGGGCGTCCGCGCAAGAGCGCGCCATCCGCCTTCAACACGCTTCTAGAGGATACGATAGACTACATGGAGCCGCTCAAAGRCCCNAGACGAGGATCCTCCTGCTGCGCGACCCTCCACTCCCGGCCCGAGCCGACGAGGACGGAGCCGAACCAGACGAAACAGTATCTCGACGATCCCGACAGCCCCGACGCAGACACCGGCGTCCCCCGCGCGGGCCTTCCTCCTACTACCTCGATCTCAACACCTTGCAGTGGAAACGACGAGCCCGATCTGTATCGTCCTCGCCTGCGAAGCGCCGCACGTCAAGCAGACATGGAGAACACAGAGCAAACGTCATCGAATACCAGACGCGTGCGCTGCTTTGCACCGCGTTGAAGGCTGCGTTACTGTCCGCCAGTGCGAGACCGAAGCGCGGGGTGTACAAATCTACGGTGGTGCTGACGGAGGACGGCCTGAAGGTCGCACCTTCGGGAATTCTGCTTTTCTCGGATGGCAAGCCTGGGAGGGGCGGTGGTGGGCGTGCCGAAGAAGAGGAAGAGGAGGAAGAGGAGGATTGGCATGTATTCAGCGGGTCATGGTCGGTGCTGGAGGACCCGAAGGTAGCACTCGACGACGCACTGGTGCTGAAGAAGCTACACGAGGTCGTGCTCGGCACCGAGGCGTATATCAGGTCAGTAACCTCTTTCCGCATCCCCAACGAATACATCCGCGCGCACTGCCTGCTAGATCGACACTGACACGCGCACTCTCTTGGATGGCACAGGCTAGAAGACGCGCGTACTTCGAGAAACCCACACGACCGGACGATCACCGTTGCGGTCCCGTGCTGCTGTCAGTCCGTGCGACCCCGCTCACCCCGACGTGCCTCGAGCTCGTCTCGTCGTGCCGCGGCTGCGGAGGAGATCGACTGCGCGGGTGAGCTTTCCGTGAGCATCGGCGAGGAGCCCGCTGTGGGTGCATATGCCGGCCTGGCGAAGGTATTGCGTACGACGGTGACGGTCACCCATTAAGACATGTGCCAATGCGGGTTCAAACTTGGTATACTGGGGAGGATTGAATCATCGCTTTGACACAAACTATGTCCCGATTGTTGTACGTCTGAATACCAGGCTCAACTCGCCGCATTCTGTATGACTACTGGTCTACGGATTCCCCTCGCATGTTGGCTAGTCACTGTTCGTCGTTTTCGTGTTGTACGTTACGGTCTATGAAGTCGTGTACAGTGGTATTCTCAGATTGTCCAAGGTAGTCCGATTTTCTTACACCATGACGCGACGACGGAGAATCTGGGTCTGTTAACCGTCGACAGTGTACCTTGCGTGTCTCTAGTCCGGCGCTAGTGTATTATGAATAATAAAAACAACTAGCCCACCGCGAGGGTCGAACTCGCAGCCTTCAGATCACCCGCTAGTAAGAGTCTGACGCTCTATCCGATTGAGCTAGGCGGGCGATACAAGATGATGTTTGCAAAATTATGTGTCAACGTCATGTTGTAAGATCACGTGGTTGCATTAGTACGTGAAGCGGGATGGCGGCCGGAGGGCAGCGTATATATCTTCGTAGGATGCCGCCACCACAAAGACGTCCACCAGGACTCCAGAGGATGGCCCCATAGAACATATTGCTAGGTTGGCGAGATTGTGCACATATTAAAGGTGAGCTATCTTTGAAAAGTTCATTGAGAATAGATGCAGCAGGCGGAGTACGTTGCAATGTGTGCTGACTCGCGACATGCCCTGTTCTATAGATACTTTGCAGACATGGCCCCGTTGAAGTTGGCAATCGTCGGTGGAGGGCCGTCGGCGTTCTACGTTGCCTCGCGGTTGCTCTCGCTGCTGCCCAAGACGAGCGAGCATGCGTCGAAGCTCAAGATTCACTTGTACGACCGCTTGTGGGCGCCGTACGGCTTGGTTCGCTATGGAGTGGCCCCTGATCATCCGGAGGTCAAGGTGTGTTCGCATCTGCGCGTGGAGGAGTGTATGGGCTACTAACAAGATCTAATCTTCAGAATTGCACGCACAAGTTCGACGACGCTGCACTAGATCCCCGTCTACGGTTCTTCGGTAACGTCAACATTGGCGAGCAAGCACCGATACCATACACCCTGCCGCTCTCTCTCCAGTCGCTGTTCCCGCACTATACACACGTCCTGTTCTCGACGGGCTGCACAGTCCCAATCCTACACCCAGCCCTACCACCCTCGTCGTTCTGCGTCCCTGCGCTCTCCTTCGTGCATTGGTACACACAGCACCCGTCCCGCCCCCCACCCCCGCCTCTTGAGCGTATCGAGCACGTCACGCTGATCGGCCAAGGAAACGTCTCGCTCGACGTCGCGCGCATGCTCCTCACGCCGCCGTCGCGGCTCGCACACTACGACGTGCCCAAGTCCGTGCTTGACGTCCTTCGGCGTTCGCGCGTGCGGCACGTCTCGATTGTCGGCCGCCGTGGGCCGTTCCAGGCAGCGTACACGACAAAGGAGCTCAGGGAGATGATGAACCTGCCCGACGCATCGATGGTCCCGCTCGACCCCGCGCTGATCGCACAACCCGAGGAGGCGAACGGCGGGCGAGAGCTCACCCGTCAGCAGACCCGCGCGCTGCAGCTCCTCCAGAAGGGCTCGAAGAATCCGCCGGGCTCAACGGAGAAGACATGGTCGCTTGACTTCTTCCGATCTCCCACTGGCATTAACGCTCCCGCGGGACCTGGGCAGAAGGCGCGGCTCACGCTCGCCCATACGGCGCTCGACGCGAACAATCGAGCGATCCCGACGGGCGAGACGTCAACGATCGAGACGGACCTTGTCGTTACCTCGCTCGGACACCGTGCCGACCCGAACGCACCATGGTACGATCCCGCGCTGAATCACCTACGCACGCTCGGCGGGCGTGTGCTTGACGCGGACGGCCGCGTCGTGCGGAACGTGTACGCGAGCGGGTGGGCGGCGATGGGCGCACGGGGCGTGCTCGCGAGCACGATGATGGACGCGTACGCTGTGGCGGACGCGATTCTCCGCGACCACTTCCCTGGCAAGGACGTCGAGACAACGCCGTTGAGCGAAGCGGACGTGGCAACGGAGCACGCGCAGGGCGGACCGGGAGACACGGTCGAGGTGCTCCCGAAGGAGGTCGATCTGGACTCGGTCCCGCCGGAGGTCGAGGCGGGCTGGCGCGAGGGGCTTGTGACGGACTTTGCGGACTGGAAGGCGGTTGACGCGGAGGAGATACGGCGTGGAGAGGAGCAGGGCGGGAAGGAGCGCGAGCGGATGGTGTGGGAGGAGGCGCGCGAGTTCTTGGCCAAGATCAGGTCTCCTCGCACGTCCTTGGACGCATGATTGCGTTTTAGGCAGTAGACCTCAGTAGACATACCTCGCGCGGTTCTGAGGTTTCCATGATTCACCTTCATCTCCATCACCACTCACAACCAACGTCTTGCCGGTTTGCTTTGCTCTGCGGGCCAAAACGCTACATCAAACGCACAGCTCGTTAAGAATTACACATCTATAGTTCTGTCATCGACCTAACTATTGGCGGTGATAGTATTGCTGTCAGCCCGGTTCCTGTGTTATGTTGTCAGCCTTCGACCGACGATCCGCCGGCCGCGCGCCGAAAAAACATAATCTACTAGGGGCCTGGCCGCGGCCGGATATGTTCTCAGCCGCCGTTGCGCATGCAAGCCCCTCAGACTAATACACGGACATTCCGTGTCCTCGCACTGCTCGCAGGAGGTTCATGACAACCTTGAACGTTCCAGAGAACGATTCATGCTTGGCTAGGCAATGCCGCGCTCTCAGATGGAGAGGAAAGAAGAAATGATTGGTTCGCTGCGCAATGCTCCAGCTCCGTCCAAGAAATAACGAACCCACGCCCCAGGAACATGGCCGCGACCGCGATGAGCCAGGATACAGAAATATCTCCTTGACTGCTCCCTCCACGTCTTCCCACTCCGTCCTCGACACTGTACGAACTACTCGCTTGCTCGACGCGGTGCTGCGCTCTTAAGTCTTCTGGCGTGCGAGCAGCGATGGGAAGGCGCCGTCTCAGATCATCCGCCAGCCTCCTCCTTGCCGGCGGCATCTTCTTGGCATCGTCAGCGTTCACAACATGTGCGCGTGCGCAGACCTTGACGGACGACCAGCTCGACGCGGTCAAGGCTCGCCTTGCGGAGGGCGCGACGCACAGGTGAGCATCGCTACGTTCATTCGCGAGGCCTACAAAGCCGTCCTCCTATCCGTCTTCGCGCGCGAATTCGCCTGACCGCGTTCTACCCTGGGTCGATGGCAGTTGGGAGATCGGTACGCGTGCAGAGGCACTTATCGAAGACGGCACCCCTACATACTCTGTGCTCAACAACACCTCTCTACCACCACCACAAGGGCAGGTCCCCTCCTCTCTCGATGAGGTGATCTCCATCGCGCGCTCTGTCGTGGAGGCGCGGGCCGCGAGCGACGTGCAGGGCCCGCAACCGCTGATGGACGCGAGCGGCGGGGCAGCGGGAGACCCGCCCAGCATCGGCGTCGCGGTGTTGCTCGCGAATTGGACGGGCGCGGGTGCGCAGGACGGACACAACTATGCAGGCGCGGCAGCAGATCAGCTAGAGTACCTGCTGGAGAAGGTACCCAAGACGAGCGACGGTGCAATCTCGCATAGGATAGAGCAGGTCCAGCTTTGGTACGTCTCTCCACGTTTGGGTCTGGTAGTCGTGAATCCTGCGTGGCTTTGTGCCGTGTGGCGTTGGCGGTGCTGGTCCTCTTTAGGGTGAACGCCCGTTGTGACAGTGTATTCAACATTTAGGTCCGACTTTGTCTACATGGTGCCGCCATTCCTCGCGTACTACGGCGTGCTCACACACAACGAGACCCTGCTCCAAATGGCGTACGACCAGTGCCGACTATACCGTCAGTACCTCGTCGACGACGACGCTGGTGGAATGTGGAAACACATTGTGCTCGGCAAGAACACAGACAGTGGCCATTGGTCGACAGGTGGGTTCATTCTTCGACCATTGGCAGCCATGCACGATGGGGAAGCGGGAGTAGCTGAACCATTCGGCATTTGGTTTGGGCAGGTAACGGCTGGGCAGCGGCTGGTATGCTTCGCGTCCTTGGCACGATCCAGCATTCGCAGTACGCGAAGAGCATGAAGAACCAGGCCAAGGATCTCACAAACTGGGTCTCAGAGATCCACGGCGGAATCTACCCCCACTTGGTACGTACCCTCTACGGCCTCGTGCCATGTCTTGGTGTCTTGCCCTGAAGAGCTCGATGCTCATCATGCTGTGGTAGCGGTCGAACGGGCTGTTCGGCAACTACGCAGACGACAGCTCGACTTTCGACGACGCGTCGAGCACCGCCATCCTCGCGAGCACCGTCTACCGCCTTGCTCTCCTTGCCGGCGTCCATACCCACCTGCCGCAAGCTGAGCAGAGCCGCAAAGCACTGTTCGCGCCCGCCTCCTCGAGCTCTTCGCCGTCATCCTCCTCAACGTCACCCTCGAATGTGTCATCCTCATTGTCTGACGCCCATCCATCCTCTGCCGCCGCTACCTCCGCCACTCACAACTCTACGTCCACCTCTGCATCCTCTGCCGCCTNCCCCCAGCGCAACCGCCCCATCTGGGCCCGCGCTCGTACACTTCACGTCGGACATGTGGCTTACGCCCGTAGTAAACCCGAACCAGTTCGGAATCGAAGGTACCCAGAGCCCCGAAGGTCAGGCGTTCATTGTCGAGATGCACGCCGCCTGGCGCGACTGGACTGCGCTCGGCTCCCCTGGGGCGAACGCTGCTGTTGGCCGTGCTGCCGGCGCGCATTGGGCCGCGATCGCGCTGGGGACGGTAGTGGGGCTGGTTGGGCTAACTGGGGCGCTGTGAAAAGGACAAGGATAAGATGGACTCGTCGATCTCGCGGCTTCATTCGAGCATTGACTCCGCTGAAGCCCGTGTGCTTATGTCGCCCTCATATTTTCTCGCTGCGTTTTTCAGTCTGGGACGCACCATTTGTTTTAATCGGACGGCGTTCTTGTATACGGCCTGATTCTGCTGTCTGATTGTGCTGTAATCTCTTTGACGATACGTTATGATACATCCACGACGTACATAGTAATTGCTCTCGAGTGTCTTATTGTATTTACATATGTCGTTTCACATACAACCACCAAGTGTCCTACGCGCTCGTAGTACGACCGGCGGCCATCGGTGAACTTTGATTGCTCAACGTGTACACGATGCAGAGCGTAGGTATACGCCGTAATTGCGCGTTGAACTCAGGGGATATTGGAGAATGACTGCATGGATTGCACGGATAGTCATTACAGTTCTACAGCGAAGATGATCGAAACATGAAACAAGGAAGGAGTGACGAGACGAGGCGGCAAGCACTGTAGCATATGGAGCAATCATATGAAAGGGTACCTGCAAAAACAAGTGAGAGATTAGTACGTGAGACGCAACAACAAGCAAACGCGGTACGCACGCAGGGAGTCCTGGTGAGATCATTGTCGTCTGCCGTACGACGAGTCCGGAGTCTGCTGTCCCGATCCGCGGCTCCCGTTCGCGTGCGCAAGCCGAGGATCTCGGCTGGACTCGTATGGGCGGTTCGACTGGTAGTCACTCTGATATGCCGTCGGGCTTTGGTACGGAGCACCACCTGTGCGCGGCCCGGTCGGCGCCGGGGCGGACGCCATTCTCGCCATCAATATGTCACCAAGTGAGTTCTGTCGAGGAGGGGGTCCAGTCGGAGGGCGGGAAGGGAGGCCATAGGAAGACAGAGTGGATGGAGGTGACATATTCTGTCGAAGAGCCGCTGGTGCAGTAGGGGGGAGCTTGGGAGAATGCATTGGAAGAGTGGTTCCATTGGGAACTGCAGGGAGTCTAGAGGAAGTGGGGAAAGAGGTTGGTGGCTGCAAGGCAGGTGAAGAGGGGGGAGGTTTGATGATGGACGGTGTGGGTGGTGAGGGAACAGGTTTTGGTAGGGGTGGTGCAGGGGTGGAGGATGGTGAGAGCTTGATAGATTTGGTAGATTTGGTGGACTTGGATTTGGTTGCAGGAGGAGTGGACTCTCCCTCCTCTCCCTCCTCAGAAGGTTCCTTGAAGGGTCTCTTCCTCTTCCCTGTATGCTGCTGACTAGCTGCAGGCTCCCCACCCTCTGCTTGAAGTTGGGAAGGCTTCAGGGTCCTGAGGAATGAGATGACCACCTTCATTGTCCTAGAGTTGAGCCTGATGTCCTTCTCTGCATTCCTGATGTCCTGTCTCAAGAGTCTGATAGCCTCTGACAGCTGAGGTAGAGACATCTTCCTCTTAAATATGTAGATCAGGAGAGAAATGGCCAGGACCTCCACAGGGGCAACCTTTTTCACACCAGGAAGCCAGAAGCATTTCTTCAGTTTCTGGTCCTGGGCAAGCTCACAGAAAATCTGGAACGTCGCCTTGACATCCTCCTCGAACTCTTCGTCAAGCTCATCAGCTTCATGTAGCCACTTCTCCAGAGCACTGATGGATGGAGCGCTGGTAAGATGTGGCCACTTGGACATGCAGTAGACCGCGGTGGCCAGACTCCGGAAGTCATTCGCTCGGGTGGTGTCCCACTCGATGTAGGTCGCCAGGTTCTCCACGATGTAGGTGTCCAGCAGCTCCCGAATGAACCCTGTTAGCGGACAGCTGATAGCTTGCAGTCTCTCTGTGGCAAAGATCAGTGAATATTGCTTGTGGGAAATCCGTCAGAATATGCAGACCTGCGGGGGTAAGAGCCATGCCAAGTTGCACTCTCTGTAGTCGAGGTCGTTAGCCCAGAACTATTCGGCGTGAAAGGCGTAAACGAACCTGGAAGATCTCTCTTTCGTTTTCAGGAGTGATCTCTTGGTACTCCATACAAACCTGGGGACATGTTCGGAACTGAGCACATCTTCGAGGGGAAACAATCGACCCACTATCTGTTTATTCATGAAGACCTTCTTGTACCTCTCAGGAAGGAGCTGCCCCTTCGAATCTGCCAGATCTCTCTTGAAATAATATCGCTGGCTGGTGAAACTAAATCGGTCATAAGAAACTACGCCCCACGTGACTTCGGAGTCGTAACTCACGGATCCTTGTCTGAAATGGCAGTACGAGCAATGAGTCACAGACCTGTCGAAACGATGAAACTGGAGGGGAGCGTACAGGGAATCTCGCCGGCAATAAATCTTACAGGGTCGTCGGGGTGGGTCAGCCATACAATCCAGCTATTCGCGACGCTGCCACATACCTGTATATAGAGGTCAAGCGTTGCTTGCCATCAACGCATACTCGCCGTTCTCCTCCATCATCGGACGTATGCACAACTACGCACATGCCGTGAGCATATGCTTGCGCCGCAGCCCGCAAACCAGGTCGACGTACCAAAAATCACGGGTGGAACGTAGAAATTTCGAAAGATAGAGTCTATCAAGCCTAGGGACACGTTCAGTACCATCGTTACTCCAATAAATTACGCATATACCTATCTGTTTCGCGTCAGGCCAGACGACCTCTGATGGAACAATCAAGATCATGAATTCTCGTTGAACAGGGGAAGGGACTCACCGCGCTGGTACTCAGGTTGGAGATCTATATCTTGAGCAGATATCTGTTCTGTATGATGCACTTCGCATAAGAATAGATGCGCTGAACGAGAACTAGATGCACGCACCATACAGAGACTGGCAAGTGTAGGTTGTCGCTCGAGGAACTCTTAACGTGCCTCGGAGCTTGAACCCGGACTCGTGTGCTTTGGACCGTGTCTTCCCCTGTTGAGACAGTGGCACTTCCTCTTCTTCGTCGAGGTCGGTGAGCTCTGAGCCCGAGTTGAATTGCTCGTTAGGCATGGTAGGATGTAGAGCGGTACCCAGACGAGGTGGTGGAAGGAGGACAAGTGCGGTAGCCGCCCAAGCCTGGCGAGAGCGACGCGCTTTGCGCGTTCGATCACGCGCTCCTGCCACAAACCACCTTGCTTCCGCCCGCCACTGCCATGAGCAGCAATCGCGACAAGTTCACGACGCCAGTGAGTTCGACCAGCAAATTCATCTCTTCTATACCCCGCAGCAATGCTATAAAACGCGATTCTCTCGCCGCGGAGCTCGAGCGAGGTGTGTGGCGGCACTAGTCCACGCGGTCAGCGACACTCATCACGTTGGTAGACCCGCAGCTTTCGACTGCCAAACGACAACAACGCACTCAGGCGTTCTCCACCCACATGTCCCAGGCGGCAGTGGAGAGGCAGCTTGCTGCGGCGCAGGCTGCGAAGCTCGAGCTAGAGTCTAAGGTCCGAGAGAAAGAGCTCGTTATCGAGCGGCTAGAGGGCGACCGAAGATGGTTAGCAGAGCGGGAGAAAGAAGAACGGGAGGAGAAGGAGCGTGAGCGTGAAGAGCATCTTCAGTACAAGGTACGTGGAAGGAACTGCTCATATGACACAAAGTACTGAGTACGCCAACCGCAGCGGAAGGCAGACAGCGAGGTCAGATCGCTACGCTCCGCGCTGCAAACTCTACGGGAACAACAAGTCGACCTAGAGGAAGAACACTCGTCTCTCGCCCGGAGCACGTCCCAAACCATCGCGACGCAGAAGTCCCAGATATCTACCCTCACCCATCAGGTTTCATTACTTGAGAACGAGCTCGCTGAACTCACGAAGCTAGCAGAGGATCGCGCGCGAGCCTTTGAAGAATTGCAGACTCAGTTCGACGAACTCGGCGCGTCGCAGGGCAGCTTCAGCCAGAGTGGCGCTCAGGACGAGGACTGGGCGGTCGTACGCGAAGAACTACACCGTCAAGCAGCGTATATGCGCCAACTCGAGGTTACAAACGCCAAGTTGACTACAGAGCTGAACACGCTCCGGGAGAAGCAGACGAGCGTCGAAGTCCTGAAAGAGCAGAAGCGTGAGCTTGAGCGCAAGGTGCGCGGCGCGGAGGAGCTTCGTGAGCGAGTTGTCAAGCTCGAAGCAGAGTTGGATGCGGCGAGGAAGGAGAGAGAAGAGTGGTGAGTGCTAGTACTCTGCAAGGCCTAACATCTGCTCACTCCCCGACAGGGTCCGATCCACCGAGCCTACGACGCCGTCCAAGACGCCCGTCTCCATCACGCAGAGTCTTTCAGCTCTGCGGCTGGCTCATGCGAGACTGCTCGAGGAACATGGGTCAAGCGTCGCCCTCCTCCAACATCGCGAGCAAGAATTATCCGAATCCCAAGCCCGTGAGGCAGAGGCAGAGAGCACTATCAAGGAGCTTCGTGCCGAAGTGCGCTCGCTAAAGGACAGAGCAACGCGGAGCGAACACAAGGTCTCTCTTGCACAGCGCGAGATCAGCTTCCTCCAGGCAATGGTGGTATGTTCATGACGTATGCAAATCCCAGAATTGGACACTCAAGGCACTGCAGGCGAGTTTCAATGCCGAGGAAGCCGCTCACGGCGAAGTCAAGACAGAAGATGGACACGTACAGCCTATCCAGGAGCTTGAGGCGTTGGTGAAGGATTATAAGGCAACCGTTGCTGACCTGGAGAAGCAGCTCGCGGACGCCCGGGCTAACCCCGTGGTCACGGAGGACAAGGAAGTCAAGGAACAGCTTCTAGCAGAGCTCGAGCAAGAGCGCACATGCAAGCTCGATCTCGAGAAGCGTACGTACCCCGACGTCATATGTTATAGCTGCTCTGACAACCATGTGTAGAACTCAAGGAGGCTGAGGCCGAGATAGAGAAACACCTTGAGAAGATCGAAGAGCTTGAGCAAACACTGTTCGATTTGCGGGGAGAGATTGGCGCGGGTCGACACGTCCCACCCGGTACCCGCGTGCTTTGCCTTCGAGATAATCCCGCGCAGCAGTGGGAGGACCTCAGCAGGGCGGCTATGGATCGTTTGAAGAGTGAGAACGAAGCACTACTCAAGCGGCTCAAAGACCTTGAGGAGAGCGGGGCGCGGGGCTCGGGCGGGAGCGCGGGTGGTGAAGAGCTCGTTCCGCGCGAGAGTTACGAAGTGGTTATGAAGGAGAAGGCGAAACTTGAAGAAGAGCTCAAACACAGGGAAAAGCGACTACTTCGTCTGCAGCAGGTCAGTCCCTTTCCTTCAATCATGCGTGTTAACGTCCCGCCGCCCACCACTCACTGTTTGGCGACGCATGTAGGTATTCCACGCGAAGAGTGCCGAGTTCCGGGAGGCGATTGCGGCCATCCTTGGGGTGAAGCTCGCGTTCTACCCGAACGGACAGGTGCGAGTCACATCTCAGTACGACCTCAACGCCGCGTTCGTCTTTCAGCCCGACAACGCGAAGGCCGGGGGCGCGAAGATGACGCTCATCGCGCAGGGAGATGGCGGCCCCGAGGACCTCCCGCAGCTGATGCGCTATTGGATCGAGGAAGAGCAGTGCATCCCGTGTTTCCTCGCTAGCGTCACGCTCGAGTGCTATGAGAAGAACAAGATGGAGAAGGCGCGCTTGCAGCATTCATAGTTGGATGCTGCGATTGATTCCCTGGCTTCTCTGTACTACGGACATACATATGGACGTGCTCTGTGTTTCTGCATCTTAAACAATGTACCATGTTTCGGGGTTGACGCTCACTTCAAGTCGTGATTCTGTATGAACTCATCGAACCAACCGCCTTTCGACTCAATAAAACTGAGTTCGTGACGCAAGGGGTCTACACCGATGTACTCTACCAAATTACATTGTGCGATAAAGTGATCTACTTATAGCAGACATGCAGCTCGTCGCAAGTGTTCAAGGGCTTCAAGGACTCAAGCTGTTGCTTGAGGAACCAGATGAACTTGAAGCCTCCGAGTTCGAAGGTGACAACTCCGGATGAGGTACCCCGGCACATATTCGAGTGGGATCACTGTAAGCCTACGCAACCAGTCAGTATTTACGCAGTTCAACGTCAAACGGCAGGCCACTCACTCTGGAGGGCGCGACTTTGCGAAGTGCGCTCGCCGCGGTTATGTTGACCCAGATCAGGTACCAGTCGCCCAAGATGGCCTCGAGCGAGTTGTCGTGCTTCCAGCTCTGCGCGATGTCGACGTTGGGGAACAAGCTGTCGATGCATTGCGCGATGCTGACTGCCTGCGCGTCTTCGATCCGTGTCCTGGAGTAGCGCGTTATGCGGAACACCCGAAGCGGATGGCCGCGACTTCCTGGGGGTGGCACCTTCGGCGGCCGCCGCTTGATCGTCTTGCCGAGGTTCTTCAAGTCGAGCTGTGGGAGCACCAGTTCCTCCAGCTTGCGGCAGCTGTCGGCAAGAATGTAGAGACCGTCGAGCGTGGGTGGCTCCGAGGTGCACTGTGCGCACGATACCACCAGGCGGCGAATATCACGCCAAGCAAGCGCAATCTGCTCAATGTCATGGTCGCGCACGCACAGCCGCGACTGCACCACCTCGAACTCGACGTCTTCGAGTTGGTGCAGGCTGAAGAGTGGCCGCAGTGTGACGGCGAGGGGTATGTCTGAGTAGCGCTTGTACGGCTCGTCCTCCCGGAGCTTCACTGTATGCAGATTCTTGAACGCTGCCGGCTCGAGTTGGATGGAAGACGAGAAGTCGACTCTGCCAGCCCCACAGAGGATCTCGTACTGATTGCGCCGGAAGTAGATGACGAGGCTCTTTATGGCGGCCTCCTCCAGCGCGGCAACAAACTGGATGACGGAGGGCAACTCACCGCGCATGATGAGCGCGACGGAGACGTTCCGGGCCACCAATCCCCGCAGGCGTTCCGGGCGAAACGTGGGCACTTCGATGTCGTAGCTTGTGAGCTCTGGGATTTGGAAGAGCCGCTGCAGGAAGACCTGCTGCGACACATGCTCCAGGCGACACTTCGCGTGCGAAACGTGCATTAGGGGTGTCCTCGTCTCCGGGGCGTATAGCACCACCACGGGCTTGTGGCGCATACGGAAGTGGGAGAGTGTCAGAGCAAATGGGGTAAGACGGGGAATACATTCTAAGGGGAACGCCCCCATAGTCAGCAGTTCGTCTTCTTTCACATCACTCACGGTATCCCTGGAAGGTCCAAGACTGAGAATGAGAGACAGAACGTCCGGATCGTGGGAGGGATGGGTAGTAGCATGGTTACTCATGCTGCAGCGGTCGGTGGCGCAACTGGTTGACGGGTAGTGGGAGAAAGCTGAGGTAGATGAGTTGCGCCTGACAGATCCTAGGCTGTCGGCATGCTATCAATCTATCAGCTTTGGTCATGAAGGACCAGGCGAGCAAGAGAGTCTCTTGAAAGATCTTCTCGCAGGCGAGAAAGACACCATGGTAACAAAGGCTGGCGCTCGAGGAACGAGGTATGTGAACTTGGGATTCATGAGGGCGTGAACCTCTGCGTGAGATATATAAGTAACGCCGAACAGGGAGTCCGTTCAGCGCTCAGCACCATCGAAAGCCCTGCCAGGATATTATCGCACGCCATGCCCGCAGAACGTAAATACCCGGTTGGAGTGCAGCAGCAAACCTTCTCACCTTTCTCCCCGCAGCGAAAATCGGTCTCCTCGTCCCCTTGCACGCAAAGCCTGATCAAGTTGGAGCCGTCGCCGACTTCCTGAATATCGGCTATGGTCTCATGACAGGCAACCAAGAGCCAGAAACGCTTCAGTGGTTCGCCGTCAAGTACGAAAACCAGCCCGTTTACGCCATCTTTGACACCTTCGAGGCCGAAAGTGGGCGCAAGGCTCACATAGACGGGAAAGTGGCCGACGCGCTCAGAGCAAACGCCAGCGTGCTGCTCGCGCAGGGTCCAGACATCGCAGGCGGTCACCTCGACGTCCTAGCGAGTAAGGTGAAGCCGCAGGGCCCGGAGAGCGATGTGAAGAAGGGCTTGACGTGCGGGCTGCGGGTGCTACTGAAGGCAAAGGCGAACAAGGTCTCGGAGGTTCGTGCCTTCCTCAAGGTAAGCACGGCCGTTCATATGCAATGTCTTCTCGCCGTGCTGAATTATTTGGACCAAGGGCGCGCTCCCTTTGGTGGAAGCTGAACAGGAGACACCTTTGTGGTACGCAATCGAGTTCCCCGGAACGAACGTCTTTGGCATCCTCGACTTCTTCGAGACACCCGTTGGGCTCGACCTGCACTTGAAGGGGGAAGTAGCAAAGGCTTTGTTCGCTAAGGTGGACGAATTGTTGGAAGGACCACCCGACGTAGTGAAGACGGAGGTATTGGGTGTCACACTGCAGTAGATTTGAAGGACATCCGCTATGTCACGTATTGATGCTCGAGATAAACCAACCGGCCTCGTTCTGATCGCGACGCACGAAGTCAGCGTGATACCCTTGAACTTGCACCTCATCACCAGAACCAGACGACGTACGCTGAAATCTTTGGGCAATTCGCACTCACAGTTCGCCGGGTAGGGTTGAAAGCGCTAAAGATGCAAAGACTAACAGTCATGGCCAGCACCTGAGCGGCCTACGTTTGTCCAACGAGGTCAGCATTGAACCAAGAAAAAAAAAAGAAAAAGAAAAGAAAAAGAAAACATAGAGCTCCGCGGTAGTCAACTGAGGACGAGGGCAGGACTTAGGCTTCAATGGGCGCCCGAGAGAGGCGGTGGATGGTAGACACGTGCCCCATTAAGCTGAACCGAGCCGAACCAGTCGCTGGGCAGAAACCGAACCAGGATCAGGCGTCCTACGTGCCATCCACGTCGTCACTCGAGCTAATACATCTCATAACCCTACTTACTTCACGTATTCTCCTCTCCCTTTCCTCCTCTCCCTTGTTATCTTCCAACATGGTAAGCGTGTCGTCAAACACAACGCGTATCCAGAGCATTTATCCTGGTGTTACAGCCGTCGACAACAGCAGGGGAACCAATTCCAATCGAGACGTCTCATGAGGACATGATTGTACGTCTTGCGCTTCAGCCGCTTCCAACGCGTATTGACCTCTGTACAGCACGATGCACAGCTGGACTACTACGGGAAACGTCTCGCGACATGTTCGTCAGATCGTACGGTCAAAGTATTCGACGTTGTGGGCGGGGAGGCACAGCGGAGCACTGGGCATACCCTCAAAGGGTGAGCTTTGCCCTGCGCAGGCCTTCTGGGTCGTTTTTGATCCATGTATGCAGCCATACAGGTCCTGTCTGGCAAGTCGCCTGGGCACATCCCAAGTTTGGCCAGATTCTCGCATCATGTTCGTACGACGGCAAGGTCTTCATCTGGAAGGAGCAGCAGGGCCAGGGAGCAAGCCCGGGAGGATGGACTAAGATTAAGGAGCATACCCTTCACAAAGCCTCAGGTGTGTGAGCATTCGTATCACAGACAAGTCACCGTCTGACCAGCCCCAGTCAACTCCGTCTCGTGGGCACCCCACGAACTTGGCGCGATTCTCGCTTGCGCATCCTCTGACGGCACCATCTCCGTTCTCACCTTCAAGAGTGCGTGCCACACTTTTTTCCGATGCGCCGCGCAGTGTTGTGATACAAGACCTGTCTGACAATCGTTCGTGCGCATAGATGATGGTAACTGGGACGCAGCCGTCTTCGAAGGACACGCCATCGGGTGCAACGCTGTGTCCTGGGCGCCCGCTGTCCAACCTGGCTCGCTCATTGTCCCCCAACCAAGCAACACCGTGCCGGGCCAACAGCCAACCGCCGTGCAGAGCGTAAAGCGATTCGCGAGTGCGGGTTGCGACAACCTAGTCAAGATCTGGGGCTTCCGCGAGGAGACGCAGGCGTGGGTTCCAGAGGAGGTCCTCGAGGGCCATACCGACTGGGTCCGCGACGTCGCGTGGGCACCGAATATCGGCTTGCCCAGGAGTTACATTGCGACGGCCTCGCAGGTGCGTTCCTGATGCAGCGCGAGTACTTGAGTCGTGCGGGGCGCTGGCGTGCCAATTGGGTTGCCGTATTGACAATGCTCGCGTACAGGACAAGACTGTGCTCATCTGGACAAAAGACACCCCGACGTCGCCGTGGGTGAAGACCGCGCTCGACCCCTCCGCGTCGTCCGTNGTCCCCGACCGGCGGGGCGTCGGCGCCCGCAGGCAAGTTCCCCGACGTCGTCTGGCGCGTGTCGTGGTCACTTGCGGGCAACATCCTTGCAGTCAGCTGCGGGGATGGTAAAGTCACGCTCTGGAAGGAAAACTTGAAGGGCGTGTGGGAGTGTGTGAGCGACATGACGAGTTGAACATCGATTCATGCGATGGGCAGTTAGGGCTAGGAGCGGTGCTGTACTATTGGAAGGTGTTTTTCGTAGCCTATGTGTAGGTCGTCCTGGTTTATAAATGCGGGCACATTCGCTTCTCATGTCTTTCGGAAACTGTCGTAGTGGAATACAAGTCGGCATACAACGACTCCACATATGATTACCGTATTGCTCTCATAGGTACAAATCGCAATCCACCGTACTACTGAAGTCGAAGGCTACCAGATGGTTGAATCGCTGCAGCTTGTTCAGACAGATTACCACCTACTCCCAGACCCTTCCTCGTCGACGCGAGCATTGTTGACTCCTACCCTGTCGCCTCTGTGCTTCGCTCATACACGAAGCTAGGAAAGTGCCATCTTCTTGGCTGTGAGGACCACCTTCTGAATGGCTTCCCTGGTGACGAGGTCGCGCATAGGCGTGCCTGTACTGGGCTTATCCACGTGCGCATCTGGCGGTAGCGTCCNAAAAATTCCCCTTAGCCCAAGAATGATTTGTGGTACGACTCTTCGAGACCATCTTCGGTCTTCGCTGCAGGTGAGCATTACCGATGAGGCGGCGAAACTCTGCGATGAGCTGTTGAATGGCGGGTTCCTCAAATTGCTCGGTGGCCGGTGGATACTCTGTATCAATCACCCCTGTGAGAAGGAGCGTGCTCTTCGTCTTCCTGATTTCCTGGAGGTTGAGGCGCGCCTCCGATCCCGTGCTAGATGTCTCCTGCTGGTTCTGCGAGCCAAGACCGGCGCCCGCCCGGGCCCTTGAGCCACGGCTGGAATTCGACCAAGCACCCGAGCCACGACTGAAGTCCGATGCAGTCTTCGAGCCGCCCACAGCAAACTCCCATTGATTGACAAACGCGTCAATCCGTTTCTGGTCTTCTGCGTCCTGATCGTAATAGTCGACCTTCATCGAACACCACAGCGTCACCCAATAAAGGGACTCGTAGTCGTGGTGGAGCTCATGGACAACTGGAGCACTGTTCGGCCCGGGCTTGGACGCCATGTCTTGGAGGAGTTCGATCGCCATGAATGGCAGCGTTCCTGTGCGATGTTTTGCTGTTGGGCCCTGTGGTGTTCCATCCGGATTCAGCGTGACGGCGAGATCGAAGTCGCCCAAGATGAAGTTCGGGCCGTCCTCAGTAATCTCGCACATGATGTTCCTTACGCTGACGTCCCGGTGAAGGATCAGCGCGTCGTAGCGAAGATGATGAAGACCTGTAATCGGCACGGTGAGCGATGCTCACACTATTCCGCTAGAAGACAACTTACACTCGGAGATATGGTCGACCATCATGATCAGCTCCATCGGGTACTCATGCAGTCGCTCCTCCAAGGGCGTATACATCCTAGTCACGATGATGCGCGCGACCCGATTCTCGTAGTTGTTGAACACACCGCAGTGCTTCACGACGCGCGCACGAATGCCATCCTGGAGGGACTCGAGATCGAACAGGTCGTGATGACCATAGACGGTGGGAATGTGAGGAACTCCCTTCTCCCGAGCCGCCTCGATAAGCTTGTGCTCTGCCGTTCGAGAATGCACTTGATACGAAAGCTTTGCGACGATACGTTCCTCAGGCTTCTGGCCCTTGAACGGAGGGTCAGCCTGAGCTGCATAGACGGTGGTTCGACGCCCAACCAACGCGTATTGCGTGTACACCGACTCTCCGAACGTCACTCGGTGTTGCATACCGTCGACAGAGGAGCCCTCAGGGATCTTGAAAGCGCACCCTTTGAGAGTGCCGGCGAAGAGCAGATAGTCCGCCGACTTCCCCTGAGGAGGGATCAGCTGCGGGAACATCCCCCACCCGGATGCATCCAGACGTTCAAGGGCGACCACAACAGCAACGAAGTCGGCGAGATTCTTCACGAGGCACAAACCGTCGTCTGAGGTGATGATTCCGCAGGGATCGATGTAATAGAACGTCGCAATAGTCCCTTTCACAGTGATCGCCAGGGAGCTGAGACGCGCCCCGTTGGAATTCCGCACAATCTCCAGGGCGCCATTGAGGGCTTGTAATCCCGCCACACGGTCGATTGCATCGAATGCAGGAATTGTTCTAGGCTTCTTCGCGGGACCTTGGCCGTCTCGAGACGTATCGGCGGTACGCTTCTTCGACTGAGGCGCTACGTGACTTGATACGTCCCCGACGGGTACTGTCGGAGTGTGCGACGATGTGCCAGGTGACGCCGGCTGCTCTACATTAGCGTCCTAGGGTATGTCGTGAGTGATCACGAACATTCTGGTTGAAGGCGCTACGAAATCCTACCTCGGTATGAACCTCCGCGTACTGCCCGGAATTCGTCCTATCCTTGGCCTTAGGCAATTTCACCTCCAATGTCGTCAGGATCAACCACCACGAGGTGAACTTCTTGATAGTCGTATCCGACTTCTCAGTCCGGATGTCAGACTCCCTCGCGCACGCAATGTCCGGGCGGCGTATAGCTGGCGAGGCCTGCTCTGTAGACCGCCTTCGCAAAGCCTGCATAGGCTGTTGATTCGGCAAGGGCATCCGGTCGTCGTGTTTAAAGAAGCAGATGCCGGGAATGCCTTCATCGGGTCTGAACCACGACAACGAGGTCGCGCGGCCCTTGCGGCGGATCTGAGACATCAGTGTAACCAACGGATCATACATCTCGACCTCGCGTTTCGCATTTTGTATCTGCTGCAAGGCTTCTGCTATCACGGTGTCTTTGCTCCATTGTTCTTCATCGACGACTTCGCGAAATCGAGCGAGAGTGTCCGAGTCAACATCCAGCACAGCCTGCAGCCACAAGTGGGTCGGGACACGGTGCGACATAGTCCTCAGGTCCTCCTTGAGGAAGGTATGGACCTCAGGTCGGTTGTGCTTCAAGCCATGGGGACTCCCAACGCCTGTGCGCGTGGGCGTCTGAAAGAGGGAGACTGTCGCGGTATTCGAAGGGCCATCGCGAGCAGGAGGTTCAGGAGAGGAAGGTGGACTGGGTGCTGTTGAACCGCCTCGTGGTTGCCCGTACTGGGGCACGCGGGCAGAAAATGGGTCCACGTCATCATTCAAGTCAGACCTGGTATGCATATCCAGATCATCGCTGAGGTTGTCATCTGCGCAGTCGGAGCCACGAGAACTGGGAGGCCCAGGATTGGAATTATCCGGAGATGGTTCAAGTTGCGAGAGTAATCTGAGAGAGGGTATGGAATTGGAGGGAGAAATACCCCCGCCTGAGCTCTCAGTGCGAGGTAGGCTTCTAGCGTCGTCGCTTTCGGACGTCGGTGAGACGTCAGAAGGGTCCATAATGATGGGGGCCCTACTGGCGAGAGGGCTAGACGAGGTTGGACGAGTATCAATTGGGACCCTCACGCGCCCGCGCGAAGGGTTGTCCGGGAGAGATGGCGGTGGTATAGAGCGGTGGGAATCGCGTCTGTTGGTCGACATGGTTAAGAGGGCGTATTCAAGAGAAGTATGAGTGCGATGGGATGCGTACTGAGCTGGACTCGCGGTGGGCTTTTATATGTATCGGCGAGTCTTGCGCCACGGTGGCAAACCTAGGCTGTCTCTCAGATGACCTATGCGCAGAATACAAGAGTACTGTAGGGACGAACACGCGGCACCCTGGCAGCATGCCATGGGGAATTGTTGTGTGGCTACCGCATGCACGTGCAACGTGGGCCTGATCCCGATCTGATCTGGGTATACCTTCCATATCTGATTCTTACGCCCGTCCCATTGCGAATCATTCGGCGGTCGAGTACTAGGCTCTAGTAGGCGATGTTGCCACTGCGTACGAAGGTTTCGCGTTGTGTACTACGGCGCGACTTGAAGCGCTAACGAGGGTTGAAAAGTTCACCTACTAGGCCTGAGAACACGCCACTATGGGTCACTCGCCTGGCGGCACAGTTGAGCGGCGGCGGTGGTACCACGAAGAGGCACACGGATCTGCGCCTCGATCGCTCCTTGGCTTCTGAATACTGCCACACGATGGCGGAACGTGCCTCCAACAGAAGCCGGGGCGCGCGCTCGTCCTCATCGATCATCCAAGTATCCTCGTTGACGCCACATGGGGATGAACGACGAACAGGTACGCCACTTCTGCTCCAAGGCTTATGCGATGTTAACAATAACACTCTGGAAGGCATGTGGCCCAGACACTTGATGTCAAATCGTCGTGGGAACAACAGCGCTGGTTGTCTCCATCGCGAGCCTACTTGACTCACGCCGCGTAACCTGCAGGTGAGCTGTCGCGGTCGCTATGCAGTCAAGAATGTGTTTTCCGCACCCGGCCTAGGCTGTATTGGCTCCGAGTACTCTCCGCCGCATCGTTGTATTCCTGTTTCGTCTCACGGAACGTTTAAACGGCGACCGGATATTGCGACACGCGAAGCCATATCGGCTCGTGCATCGTATCGGGAAACACTACTTGGTACTGTCAGCCTACCCAGCCATCCGATGCAAGGCTATACAAGCTGCACGGTCAGAAGCTTCTCCTCCTTTCTTCAGTCCCCGACAATCATCGTTTTTGTTCCGCAGCACACGCTAGAACACACCATGAATTATAATTCAGCTCGCCTCGCGACGACCACCTGGTTCTCGAGAAGGGGGTCGAAATTTCTCTAGGGTGCTGCCTTGTTGGGATACTTCACACGGCGAGCTTTCCATCGACATGGTTGTTCTCCAACGAACGATGCTGAATGGAAGTCGCCGTAGGTCTCGCCGTTTCAGAAGGCAGGCATCCACATCATCTACTAGCGGAGGCTCCTCCGAATCGGATCATGACAGGAACCAGTGGAAAGCCTTGGCCGCGTTGCATGGAACTTTCCGGGCGGTTTGCGACAACATGTGGTGCAACGGCCCAATTCTGAGTGGGCACCGTGCTCTCAGTCAGCTGTTCATACGCTCACCCAAAAACAAGGGCGCGGAGGGGTGTGAACTCCTATACACGGAAGATCCTTAGGGGCAAAACAAGAGCTGCTGCGAAGTGAACCACCAAACTCGCATCAGGGAAACCTCATGGAGACGGGGCTTATTGGCCCTCTACCACTTTGGGACGCTTGAGACCTGCACCATTAGCGCGAGTCGCGCATTGTCATCGACGTCAGGCCTGTTTTGCGAGTGTAAGTACCTGTTCAGAAATACTCGGGTCGCTTTGCCATCCTTCCCCGTAAACCAGTTGGCTGAAATGACTACAGATATCCACTTCGAGCCCAAGCGCCACCCCCGGCTAGGACTCTGTGGGCATGAGTGGCGCTCCGGAGCGTACAGGGTAGATCCGCTGTGATCAACACTGCATGACGATCTGAACTCATTGCGGCATAGGCGTGGGCTCCAGAACTCGAAGGTGCTCGGGACAAACGACGCCCCGGCGTTACCATGGGCAAGACCACACTCGATCCCTCTGCGTCTTAGACGCCCCGGACCTGCGAGACATCGGCAGATTCTACTCGGACGTCGCCCGGCGCATCCCGTGGTCGCTCGCGGTGAACATTTTCGCAGTCAGCTGCGGGGATGGTCAGGTCACGCTTTATGGGAGTGTATGAGCGACACGACGAGTTGAACATCGACCCATGCGAAGGACAGTAGGGGCTAGGAACGGTGCTGTACTATTTGAAAGTGTTTTCCGTAGCCTGTGTGTAGGTCGTTATCAATGCGGGCACATTCGCTTCTCATGTCTCTCAGAAACTGATCAAGTGGCGTATAGGTTGGCATATAACGACTCAGTGTATGATTACTGTATTTCTCCCATAGTCACAAATCCGAATCGCAATCCACCGTACTACTGAAGTCGAAGGCTACCCGACAGTGGTTGATTCACCGCAGCTTGTTCAGACAGGTTACCACCTACCCCCAGACCCTTCCTTCCCGATGCGAGCGTCGTTGGTCCCTGCCCTGTCGCCTCCATGTCTTGTTCAAACACCAAGGTGGGAACGCACCGCCGCTTTGGTTGTCTCGACCACCGTCTTGATGACTTCCCTCGTGATCGTGTCGCGCATAGGCATGGTTATGCTGGCCTTGTCCAGAAACCGTCGTCATTGTCGACATTGTTGGGGCCAGCTGCGGGGCCATTCTCCGTCGCCTTCTGCTCCTTGCGCGCGATCTTCTTAGCTCTACGGGCGGCTTTCTGTGCTCTGCGAGCAGCCTTCTGTGCTCTGTGAGCAGCCTTCTGCTCCCTGCGTGCGGCCTTATCAGCGTTCTCGATCACCTGCTTAATCGCCTGCCTGGTGATGAGATCGCGCATAGACAACATAGGCACGATGTTGTCGTCCGCATCCTCCGACTCAGAAATATCGGCGTCGGTGTCGGTGCCGGTGCCGGTGCTGGAGTCGGAGGCGTAGTCTTCCTCATGATCGTCGTCGACATCGTTGGTATCGTCGGTGTCGGTATCGTCGGAGTCATCATTATTGATGCTGGGCTCGGCTGGGCCCTCAACCCTGGTGTCTCCTGTTTCCCTAGCATCATCCGGTGGTCTGGTAAGGCGTTTGTCGGCTGCGATACCTGTGTCGCGCACATAGGCGTTGACAAGAAGGAGGCGGAAGCCGTGGATAAGGTCGAAAATGCCGGGGCATGCGAACCGTTTGGTGGTCGGCGTATACTTCCCGCAAATCTTTGCGCTAAAAAGGAGACGGAACTTCGTCTGGGCAATTGCAAGGAGATTGAGCCTCGCTGCTGCTGTCGTACCGATCGTCTCCGGTTGGCTCTCTGGATCACTATCCCAGCGGGTCGTTGCATCTTGACTATCTGACCGACCCACGGCGGGCTCCCATTGAGCAAGAAAGTGATCGATACGTCGCTGGAATATCGGCTCTTGTTCGTCGTAGTCAGCCTTCATGGTACACCACACCGCGACCCAATACAGGGACTCGTAGTCGTGATGGAGCTCATGGAGAACTCGAGGGCGATCCGGGTGATATGCTAGATCCTCCACGAGTTTTTGCGCCATGAAGGGCAGGGTGCCTACATGGCGCTTTCCTGTGGGGCTCACCGAGGTTCCATCCTCGTTGAGCACAATGGCGAGGTCGAAGTCACCCAGGATGAAGTTCGGGCCCTTCTCTGTCTCCTCGCACATGATGTTCCTCACGCTGACATCCCGGTGCAGGATTTTCGCATCGTAACGGAGACAATGGAGAGCTGTGAATTGGGCAGTCAGCGATATCGCCACTACGGAGCTCGAAGGTAGCATACACTCAGAGATTTGATCCACCATACGAATCAGATCCCAGGGTTGCTTGTGGACTCGCTGTAGCAAGGGAGTATACATCCTGCTCACCAGCACGCGCGCTACCCGGTTCTCATAGTTGTCAAAAACCCCGCAATGCTCGACGATACGCGCGCGGATGCCATCTTGCAGGGACTCGGGGTCAAAGGGGTCATGATAGCCATGCACGGTGGGGGTGTGGGGCACACCTGCCCTCCGCGCTCGTTCGATGAGTTCGTATTCTGCCGTTCGAGCCGTCGATTGATACGAGAGCTTCGCGGCGATGCGCTCCGCAGGCTTCTGTCCCGCGAATGGCGGATGAGCCTGAGCCGCATAGACGACGGTGCGACGGCCGACGAGAGCTGCTCGAGAGTACGTGCACTCTCCGAACGTGACGCGATGATGCATGCAATCTGCCGCAGAGCCTCTGGGAACGTCGAAGGCGCAACCCCGAAGAGTGCCGGCGAGTAAAAGGTCGTTCTTGGACATTCCCTCTGGAAGAATTAGCCGTGGGATCACCTCCCGGCCTGATGTTTTGAGACGTTCGATTGCGACGGTAGCAGCGACGAAGTCGGTGGAATTGCTCAAGAGGCACAGCCCCGCGTTTGAGACGACCGCGCCGCACGGATCTACGTACCAGAAGGTCACAGTAGTTCCGCTGAGAGTTGCGACGATGGAGCTGAGACATACTCCCCGGGCGAATCCCATCGCCAGAGAAGTACGATTTAGTACCCATAGGCCGTTGTCAAGACCAATATCTTCGAGCTGAGTCAATGTCCTCGGCGTTTTCGAATAGCCTCCATTTTCCTGAGACGCGTCCGCACCGCGCTTAAGAGACGACGACTGGACACAACCCAGTGCATCGCTGTCGGATTTTGCCTGACTGGACGATGAACCTCTTGACGGCACTAGTCCTGTCTGTGCTGTATCAAGTGCGGGAGACACCTGGAGTTTCTTGTTAGCGGTTTCCTTGCCAGCTAGCACAAAATAGCCATACAAAGACACAAGATGGCCTGGCTGCTTCGAATCTATCCAGAACGAGGGTTGTTAGCCTGTGCAGCGGGTCATCCTCGATTCCAGGCTCGAAATCTGTGTCCTGTATGCTGCATAATAATTCAACGATCTCCAAATCGCTATTCCATCCCTCTCCATTGACAAGCCTGTTAAAACGACTGCGGGTATCCGCGTCGAGCTCGAGGATAGCTTCTAGCCATGAAGCGGTAGGTACGAATTGTGTCTTGGGGGGTGCGATGGCTGAGCACATTTGATAATTTCGCAGGTCTTGGTCACAGTGGCACATAGAATTCCAAGCTTTGAGAACAGTCGTCGCGCCGTTGAGCTGGTGGTCGATGACACGCTGGCCAGAGGCTGCTGACTGCGATGCGCCTGCTAATATAGGTGACACGTGACTGACGCGTCCAGGCGCTTAGCAAATTAAGCGCGACGCGTCGATCCTCAAGCGCTCAAGCAACGCCCTTGTCGCCTCCGACTACCACGAGCATTACAGCCTTGCAGTAACGGCGCATCCTGCATACTGCTCACAACCGTGACGCTCACAAGTGCCTCACCTTTATTTCAGAGCAATGGCTCGACAATCAGGAAGATCCCAACGCCCATCGCGCCCTTTGTGCCTCTCTCGCAATATATGTATGGCACATGAGGTTGAACTCTCAAGGGAGGTTGGTCGACCCATCAAAGATCACGTTGAGCCAAGCTGCGAGCCTATACCCCTGCTTCGCCAGTTGTAGGTCGATCTGGAACATATCTCGCACGATCAGCCCATCCTGGATCCAGAGCTAGACTAGAGGGATGCTCACCACTGGCACGGCCTTGGTATAATAGCTGCTTGTGCAGAGATCTTCGCCGCTTGTATAAGAGAAGACGACGGACTGTAGAGGATCGAGGCCATTTTATGTTGAAAACTTACGCGATTTAGTAGTAAACACGCACGCAGCAGAATGCATTCGACTCCTGAGCCCATACAAGAGGGCACTGGAGCGGAGTAATCGACGCTGCCGTCTCATCTTCTCCTCGGGAGAGCAGTCGTTTCACGTCGTCTTCAACGCCATGCGCTTCACTAGAACGCGTCGAGATGGGCTCGGTGATGGAAGTGCAACTCAACCAGTCCGAAGTGAGCGATTTGTACGAGCCACTCTGGACGCGGGACGCGTGGTGTGAGATAAAGGGCTAGTGATAGTACAAAAGGTACTAATACCTTGATCTCGGCGACGAGGTCCGCGGCATACGTTGTGACACTACTAACCCCGGTGAAACGCCCAAGGCTAGATACCGATAGGGTTCAAGTTCTCACTTCTCCACCCTCATTCTCTGGTAGCGCGGCTACATCTACCACGGCGCGCGTGGACAATGGGGTGACCTAGAAAGGTGTGCACGGAAAGGGGTAAGGCCGCCGCCGAACGCCGGAGGGGGAGCAGGAAGTCTACGACGTGGATCCGACGCGGCCTGAGGGGTGCCTAATGACAGGCTACGCCAATTGTCTATTTATGGATGTATTTCGTGTTGGTGTACAACAAATCCAACATACATATAATTGCCTTGTAGGCAGTCACTGTCCAAGAAACGAACGTCAACGAGGGAGTGGAAAGGAACGTCGAAACTACTAGCAAGTCAAGGTCCTGCGACTCCAAACCCTCACATTCTCTCATTGACCCTAGTACTCTTCTTAGGTCGAGAATGAGCCTCCGGACCTCGTTCCGAGCTCGATGAAAGTAGTGAGCTACGTTGCGAGACGGTACTCCTCAGTCCCCATACGTTCCCTTCAGGCTATCGGAAGTAGTATGAGCGGCGTACCACTTGGGTTTGGTTGGTCGCCACGAGCTCGCCAGCCTTGAACTCGATGTTCATGACCGAGCTCGCGGGCGCCTGCGACCGTTCGAGGGCGCATTGCATCATGCGCGACCGCCTAGCGTTCAGCGTCGCGAGGAGAGAGTTCACGTACACTGCCAACGTCAACACGCGACAGATTCGGCCCGTCAGCAATCGAATCGTTGCGTGAAAGACGGCGATCAGCGGGGATATCCGTGATTAGTTGTTGTTGGACACAACTTACGCTTGCTGTACACGAAGTAGAACGCGAAGTAGATGAAGTTGGTTGGCTGTGCTGAATACTAAGAAACGGTTAAGGGATCAAGCTCGAAGACTAGCACTGGCGGAATATGGGAGACTCACAGTTACAAGGACGAGGATAGCACAGATGCTGTATTCCATCGTCAGATGTAATGACCTCCAAGTACGAACCAAAACGCATACCTTGTCAGGAGGCCCGTGTTGATACTATATTTCATCATCAGCGAGATGATGGAGTCGGTTCTGCGACGCCCAGAAGTCAGGCCCATACATCGCTTCGAGGTACCGGAAGATGCCTAACCTTTCCAGCCCGGTGCGCATTCGGACAAGAAGCAGGCACTGGGAGATGGTGACAATCGCGTCCGCGACGACTTCAGCGGTAAACGCGGCATAGAAGCTCCACTGCGGATCCAGTCGTCAGCACAAATATAGCCACGGGAAGACGCGCTGAGAGAGTAGTAGTGATACCGAATAGTGGTGTACTAGGACCATATTGTCGACACGTAGCCTTCGCGATCATATCTCGGACATCAGCCAAACGGATTGTTACATAACGCATGCGATGCTCACCCCTCGACAGCGAAGTCTAGGTGGCCTTAGCTACGGTCCGCCGATCGGAATAAGATTGACGACTTACAGGTACCATCGGCTACCCAAGGATCGCCATAGATACGAATATTTGGTAAGAATACTGAGAGTGTGCGCAATCGAAGTGCACATACCAAGGACGAACACAGATAGTATGATCTGTGGGCTCCCTGAGATTACGATCCTGTGTCATAAAGCACCCAGTACTTACCACGATGCACGTAGGTATGATCCAACGGCCTCCACTGACTAGAAGAATGCGACAATCACGCCGCTCTGGGACCAGAACGGTTAAATGATACGTACGTCTCAATATACGCATTCCAAAGATCCTAATGCGCGATGTTAGCCAGACCATGTGGCCTACTCGAAGTAGAGCTACGTACGCGCGGACAATGAGATCGCTGATGAGCTGTTCGAGGAGGCGTTTGAGACCCTCCAACGCAGTTGTTTATAAACTCACCACTACCATGATCATCGCCTGCAAAGTAGTTAGTGGACTGCCCCTAGGCCACACCGAAGAGAGATCGCACGCACAACAAGACTCCTATAGGTGGCGTTTCCGTGAGATTACGAATTGTGAGTGAAGAGGAAAGAACGGGGCTGCATTCACCATGTAGGTCTCACTATGGCAGGAATGTTCCCAAAGTCTGTCACCACATAGCGGTACATAGTAAGTGTCAGGAAAAGCATGTGCAGAGTATCGAGGATCCTATGGTATCCTAGGTCAGATTTGCTGCTCAGTCGAAATGAACGCGGATTAACTTACCAAAGAAAGAACACCTGTGTGAACAATCCACGCGATCAGAGCAAGATTTGACATGATAACGTCGATACCTACCGAGCCGCGCAGCGTGAGGTCGTCCTTGAAGCTGTAGTTGAAGTACATCCACGTCTGCAGACTTGTGATCCCGTACAAGCTGTGGACGCCTTATTGTGGCGAGAGACAAGCACAATTGGAGAGAGAGAACGTACATGCAGGTGCAGGCAAAGCCGAGGAAGGTCGCCCCGAGAGTCGTGTCTAGTTGCATCGGCAATGACAACTCCTCGCCAGGAGGCGGGAACGGCTCTAACGTTTCGTCCATATGGTCTCGTCGGTACTGGAAGACGTCGAGGGTGCCAAACTGTCAGTTATCCGGGTCTGAAGATGCGAGCGATATCGAGGACGAGCATTTATGTATGTCGAGGGCTTGCTGACGGTGATCACCGCCAGGTGCGATCTACTTCGGTCTTCGAGGCCGACAGAACGCAATCTCATCCAGTCCACAGCCAAAGTGGGATGTCGGAGGGCGTCGGAAAAGAGGACGCATACCTGTGTACGATTCACAGCACCTCGCCCACCCGTTTCTGACGCTGTCAGAGCGGCGAGAATGTCGTGCCCTTGTGGAGATGCTGAGCACATCATGACTATAAATCTGCATCTTCCGGAACATTTTAGTGACTTGACTTACTGACATTAACGAGGCTTCCAATAAGTTCTGTGCATCACATTCGTACGCAGAGTCTGTGGTGTCCATACAGTTGAGTTCAACGCAGATCGTCAGGTACTGCTTTGTGCCTTCTGCCTGAGCCGTCTTTGAGTTTGCGCGTCATACGACTTGTACCTTTGCCAGTGCCCTAGTGAAAGGCCTGCTCACTCGAGACATTGACGATAGTGCGATGGTGTGAGGAAGTTTTGACAGATAGATGGATCCGGCCTGGAAGTTACGCTGGCGGAGCGTCGATACCGTACTCATCTGTCAGAAAACAAGAACCAACCGCGCTGTTAGCAATGAATATAACTCTAAGTTGCATCTGTCAGCATTGGTCTGCACCGGAGAATTCGAAGAGACATGGTCGGTGCAACTTCTAGTGGAGGTACCGATCCCGGCGGAATGATGCCGAGTCCCAGGAGCGATGATGGACAAACTAGACGAGACTGTTCAAAAAAGGACTGGCAGGAGCGTGGATTGAACACGCGACCTCCAGAATTTCAATCTGTTGCTCTCCCAGCTGAGCTATCCCGGCGACGTAGGCGACCCCTTTGAACAGTGCCAGTCTCCGTCTGGCGCTTGAGCTCGTCGCTCGACATTCGTCCACCAGCAACCCCCACGGTACCCCAGTAGCCCTGGACCAAGGCCCGCCTTGGAGGTAGGCACACTCTATACAATCAACTCAGCATCCCATCCAAAACACTCTCACCTACGTTACTAGATTCTAATCTCCTAAGGGTGACAGGCCCTAGGCAGCTCTTTTTTGCATACTTGGCCCTTTCTCGCTGCTTCGTCCTCCCAACTGGCACTACTGGCGCCGCCCTCGTCCCCGCTTACTAAGGTGCGCAGTACGCAATTCTTCTCCACCTTAATCCACGTTCCGTCTGCATGGTCGTCGTACACAGATGGTATCTGAGCAGGGGTCCGACCCATTTTACTTCCCTCATTGTCCGTCTCGCGCCGGGCACTGTACGGTCTAGCCCTACGAGACATCGCTTCGTGAAGCTATATTCCTTCCCCCACTCACCCACCCCTCCTCGCGCTTTTTTTTCCCGAAGGCTACCAGATGGTCGATTCGCCGCAGCTTGTTCAGACAGGTTACCACCTACTCCCAGACCCTTCCTCGCCGACGCGAGCTCGCTCATACACGAAGCTGGGAAAGTGCCATCCTCTTGGCTGTGAGGACCACCTTCTGAATGGCTTCCCTGGTGACGAGGTCGCGCATAGGCGTGCTTGTAATGGGCTTATACAAGTGTGCATCTTGCGGTAGCGTCCAAAAATCCCCCTTAGCCCAAGAATGATTCGTGGTACGACTCTTCGGGACCGTCTTCGGCCTTGGCTGCTGGTGAGCATAACCTCTGACGATGAGGCGGCGAAACCCCGTGATGAGCTCTTGAATGGCGGGCTCCTCAAATTGCTCGGTGGTCGGTGGATGCTCTTGATTAATCACCCCTCTGAGAAGGAGCGTGCTCTTCTCGTCCACAATGACATCGAGATTCAGGCGCGCCTCCGATCCCGTGCTAGATGTCTCCTGCTGGTTCTGTGAGCCAAGACCGGCGTCCGCCCGGGTCCCTGAGCCACGGCTGGAATTCGACCAAGCACCTGAGCCACGACTGAAGTCCGATGCAGTCTTCGAGCCGCCCACAGCGTACTCCCATTGATTGACAAACGCGTCAATGCGTTTCTGGTCTTCTGCGTCCTGATCGCAATAGTCGACCTTCATCGTACACCACAACGTCACCCAATATAGGGACTCGTAGTCGTGGTGGAGCTCATGGACAACTGGAGCACTGTTCAACCCGGGCTTGGACGCCATGTCTTCGAGGAGTTCAAGCGCCATGAACGGGAGCGTCCCTGTGTGACGCTTTCCGGCCGGGTCCTGCGGTGTTCCATCCGGATTCAGCGTGGCGGCGAGATCAAAGTCGCCCAAAATGAAGTTCGGGTCGTCCTCAGTGATCTCGCACATGATGTTCCTCACGCTGACGTCCCCATGAAGGATCAGCGCGTCGTGGCGAAGATGATGAAGACCTGTGATCGGCGCGGTTAGCAATGTTCACACTATTGCGCCAGAGGACAGGTTACACTCGGAGATATGGTCGACCATCATGATCAGGTCCATCGGGTACTCGTGTAGTCGCTCCTCCAAGGGTATGTACCTCCTAAACACGATCATGCGCGCGACCCGGTTCTCGTAGTGGTGGAACACGCCGCAGTGCTTCACGACGCGCGCGCGAATGCCATCCTGGAGGGACTCGATATCGAACAGGTCGTGATGACCATAGACGGTGGGAATATGGGGCACGTTCTTCTCGCGGGCCTGTTCGACGAGCTCATGCTCTGCCGTTCGAGACTTCACTTGATACGAAAGCTTCGCCACCATGCGTTCCCCAGACTGTTGGCTCTTGAACGGCGGGTGAGCTCCAGCGGCATAGACGACGGTGCGGCGTCCGACCAGGGCGGATTGCGAGTACATGCACCCTCCGAACGTGACGCGGTGCTGCATACGGTCCGCGGCCTGGCTTCCAGGAATGTCGATAGCGCAACCCTGAAGAGTTCCGGCGAGTAAAAGGTCGTTCTTCGACATTCCCACTGGAAGAATCAGCCGTGGGATCACCTCCCAGCCAGATCTCTTGAGACGTTCGATTGCGACGGTAGCAGCGACGAAGTCGGTGAAATTGCTGAGGAGGCACAGGCCCGCGTTTGAGACGACCATGCCGCACGGATCTACGTACCAGAAGGTTACTGTAGTTCCGCTGAGAGTTGCGACGATGGAGCTGAGGCATACTCCCTGGGCGAATCGCACCGCCAGAGAAGTGCGGGTGAGTACCCATGGGCCGTTGTCAAGACCGACATCTTTGAGCCGAGTTAATATCCTCGGCTTCTTCGACGATCTTCCATCTTCCTGAGACGCGTCCGCACCGCGCTTAAGAGACGACGAATGGACACAACCCAGTGCATCCCTGTCGGATCTTGCCTGACTGGGCGATGACCCTCTTGACGGCACTCGTCCTGCCTTTGCTGCATCAAGTGCGGGAGACTCCTGGAGTTTCTCGTAAGCGGTTTCCTCGTCAGCTAGCACGGAATAGTCATACAAAGACACAAGATGGCCTGGCCGCTTCAAATCTATCCAGAACGAGGGTTGTTAGCCTGTGCAGCGGGTCATCCTCGATTCCAGGCTCGCAATGTGGATTCTGTATGCTGCACAAGGATTCAACAATCTCCAAATCGCTATTCCATCCCTCTTCATAAACGAGCTTGTTGAAACGGCTGCGGGTATCCGCATCGAGCTCAAGAACAGCCTCCAGCCATGAGGTGGTAGGTATGGATTGTTTCTTGGGGCGTACGATTCCCGAGCACATTTGAGACTTTCGCAGGGCTTGATCACAGTGACACGTAGAATTCCAAGCTTTGAGAACAGTCGTCGCGCCGTTGAGCTGGTGGTCGATGACACGCTGGCCAGAGGCTGCTGGCTGCGATGCGCCTGCTAATATAGGTGACACGTGACTGACGCGTCCAGGCGCTTAGCAAATTAAGCGCGACGCGTCGATCCTCAAGCGCTCAAGCAACGCCCTTGTCGCCTCCGACCACCACGAGCATTACAGCCTTGCAGTAACGGCCCATACTGCTCACAACGCTCACAGGTGTTTCCGTTATCGTCAAACCTTGTTGGAACAATGGCTCGACAGTCAGCAAGATCACAACGTCCGTCGCAGGCATCGCAATCACAGCCACCGCGAGGGGCCCAGGGGGGTCGAGCGCGTAGAACGCGTGCCGAAGAGCACGAAGACGAGGAACTGGTGAACGGCTACGAGGAGGAAGTAGATGAGGACGTACCGGCGGATAAAGGGCAGCAGGTGAGCCGTGATTCTATCCATATGAAGCTCATCTTCAATGCTTGCGACAGGACATCGAACGGAAAGCAAGAGACCTAGTGCGATTGGCGTTGTTCCACGAACAACGGCGGATTCCATTGAAGAGAGACGAAATCTCAAAGAAAGGTGCGTTGGGTGACCTATCGGTACTTTTTGGCCGTGGGGTGTAACTGTCGTGAACAGTGCTGGGGTCAAATTCGCGCTCTTTCAATATGGTATTCGTCGCCGCGAACGATATCCTCAAGAGGACATTTGGTATGGAACTCGTGGAGCTTCATTCGACATCCCAAGATGCAGATATCAGCCAGAAAGATGCGGAGATGCTGAAGAATGCCGGCGTGAAGAAGAAAGGTGCGTCACGACGCTGGCCTGCAGCCCCTGCACGACGCTTAACGCTCCGAACAGCGGCATCTACGGGGACGAAGAGCTATATCCTAAGGTCACTTCTAGACCCTTCCCTCATCCAGAAGGCGACTGCCCCAGACCCCGGCATTCGAGAGCTAGAGCAAGCCGAGTTCCCGGATGAGAACGAGGAATTTGCCGAGGACGACAACCCAGTCGGCACTCGCTCCACTGGGAGTATCTTTGCGTGGCACAGCTCTGACCAGCTTGCGTCAGTCGGCATTCTCTACGTGATCCTCGCTCTGATCCTCGTAGAGGGGAGGAGCATCAATGATAGTGAGCGCTCTTTGTAGCTCTAAATTATGCCCTATCACTGATAGCAATGCTAGACGACCTCCGCGCCATCCTCAAACGTCTACAGCTCCCCGTAAATGCGTCCATACCACTCAGCAGCCAGTCGACAAACCAGAACCTCACTCTGGATGCATACCTCTCGCAGCTCACCCGGCAAGGCTATCTCGAAAAGGTACGTCTTGGCAATGCGCGAGGAGCACCGAAACGCGCCCGCGCATCTCAACACGGGACGCAAGCTGCGGCGGGCGCGCACGACGACAGCGTGCTCGCTGCCTACGAGTGGCGCTGGGGCCCGCGAGCAGCGGCGGAGGTGGGCGAACGTGCGGTCGCGCAATTTGTGGCCGAATTCATGGCGGTGCGCCCTGGGGAGAACGACGGTGATGAAGACGCAGTGAGCGCGCCCGATGACGAGGCGACGCAGAAACGGGTGCAGTTGGTTTTCAGGGGTGTCGAGCGTGCTGCAGCCGGGGCTCCACTTGCAGATATTCGTTGACGATGACGCATTTACTACACTTTTATAAGGGTGCCATGATTCCGTGCTGTACGATAGGATTGCTCGTATACACGCAATTTGGACGAATCGTCTCGAGGTTCGAGGTGAGTTGCCTCGTAGTTATAGGGACATATCGTTGTACTTGCTGTTTGAGCCCGAGTTTACCACTGATTTCACCTAGTACGCATATTTGTCAGATGCAAGTTCAGTGCAGACGGGCAGCAGCCTGCGTCCCGCATTACATGGTAAGACGCAAGCTGCGAAGGCTCCCGCTAGATTCAGCGCAAATTTGAGACACAGGTTTGCAACACTCCCCTACAACCCGAGCACCGGCACCACTTCGAATATTGTGTGTCAACGGGGCACACCGACCTCCCGCGGGCTGTTGCCCAGGCCCTGCAGACGACTCTTGATCAAGCACTGCGTATCGAGTAGCGATGCACTTGAAGTTGAGGATACCCCCGGGGGCCGGGAGAAAGAAAAAAAAAAAGNAAAAAGNAAAAGAAAAGAGGAGTCCTTGTTTGTAATGCCGAGTGAAGGCAAAAGCAGCCTTGACGGAATCCTTGATCGCCTTACGAGATGGAGTGATATGTTCACGCGCAATGCCAGCACCGGAGGCCACAGAACCAACCCCGTCGCCGCAGCCCGCTAGCAGTGGTGATCTTTCAGGATGTTCTATTGTGTGCATATTTAAGCCGTGGCTCTATACCATGCTATGAGTCTACAAGTGATTATACTAGATCCGTAAGTGATATGCGCGATAAGCATGAGACGATGCAGTGAGGAGGGGGGTGATGCAGAATTACTGAGTGAGCACGAGGACCCTCTGCTACTACCTATAATGAAGCACGGCAGCACGGAGGTCGCAGCTAATCAGGGGGTCACGAATAGGCTACTTTTTGATCTGGCCAATCGACTTCTTGTACGCAGCCTCGAGCTCGGCCTGGACTTGCGGTAGGACAGGCTGGTGAGTCTTGTACTCCATGCTGAATTCACCTGTTGAAGAAGCACGGCGATGTAAGCTCACGAAGAACAGAAAACGATTGACGATCAAGGTACATACCTTTACCCTGTGTGATGCCACGGAGATGGCTCGAATATCCGAACATGTCGTTCAAGGCGACCTCAGCGATACAGGTGAACTCGTCTTCCCGGACCTCGCTGTCCACGATCGTACCGCGACGCTGGTTAAGCCCGCCGATTACAGCGCCTGCATTTGCGATTAGACGTCGAACTAGGTGAATGCTGGATGCTAGCACTTACTTTGGAACTCAGAGGGCGCGACGACCTCGACGGTCATGATCGGCTCGAGGATGATCGGCTTAGCTGCGTTGTAGATCTCGCGGAATGCACCAATGGTTGCCAGCCTGAACGCCAACTCGGACGAATCGACGGAGTGCGCGAGACCATCGTTCAGGACCAGGCGGCAGCCGCAGACAGGGTTCCCAGAAAGCGACCCCTTCTCCAATGCCTCGTAGAACCCCTAAGGAGAACGAAAGACGGTCAGCAACGTAGTCGGTATAGATGGGAGGTTGGGAGGATATACCTTCTCGCAAGCCGGGATGTAGCTGGACGGGATGTTGCCACCCATGACTTGGTTGACGAACTCGACGTCCTTGCCCGTCTCCTCGTTCATCTGCATAGGCTCGACGAACCCGATAACACGTGCGTACTGCCCAGCACCACCAGTCTGCTTCTTGTGCGTGTAGAAGAAGTCCGCACGCTGGGTGATCGTCTCGCGGAACGCGACACGAGGTTTGCCGGTCGTACACTCAACGTTGTATTCACGTTTCATACGCTCGACGTAGATTTCCAGGTGGAGCTCACCCATGCCGGAAATAATTGTCTACAGCCGCGTTAGTCAAGAATGTCAGCTTGATGATGCCAAAATCGCTCACCTCTTTGCTCTCCTTGTCGATATGAACACGGAAGGTCGGGTCCTCCTTCTGGAAGCGGTTCAGTGCGCGAGAGAAGTTGGGAGTCTCCGCGCCGACAGGCTTCAATGCTAACGAGATGACAGGCTCGGGAACATACATGGAGGTCTTCAAACAAATCAGCATACAGAATTGACCCTACTTACACGTGTAGACTCACCATGGAGAAGTTCGTTGAGCCATCCGTGAAGGTGTCGCCGGATGCGCAGTCAATACCGAAGATGGCGCAGATCTCACCAGGGCCAATCTCTTGGATATCCTCCATCTCGTTACTGTGCATGCGCACAAGGCGAGGAACCTTGACCTTCTTGCCGGTGCGAGCATGGTAGATGAACTGACCCTTGCGCATGGTGCCTTGATATACACGCATGTAAGTCAACTGACCGAAGCGGCCCTCCTCCAATTTAAACGCGAGGGCAACAAGCGGTGCGGCGGAAGCAGGCTGCAGCTCGACCGGGGGTGCGGACGCGGGAAGTGAAGTATCGTGCGCGACAACCTTGGTCTCTGAAGGAGTGGGCAGATAAGCACAAACACCGTCAAGCATGGGTTGGACCGCAGTGTTCTTAATCGCAGAACCGAGGAAGACCGGAGAGAACTTCAGGCTAATTGTCGCACGACGGATGGCCTCGGCGAGTTGCTGAGTGTTGGGTTCTTCATCCATGATCAACAGTTCGCCAATCTCGTCGTCGACTTCCGCAAGTTGCTCGACAAGTTCACGGCGCTTTTCCTTGGCCAGCTCAAGAACTTCCGCGGGAATCTCGTCGGACTCGACGACCTTGTTGCCTTTCTCGCCCTCGTTGTAAATAGCCTTCCAGCGCACAAGGTCCACGACCCCACGAAGATCATCCTCGACACCGATGGGAACCTGGACCGCAGCAGCACTAATCTTGAGCTTTTGCCGGATTTGATTTATGACACGCCAGGGGTTGGCACCAGGTCTGCCGACAAGACATTGAATAGAAGCGCGAAGTCGTGCATGTTGCTCACGTACCGGTCCATCTTGTTGATGAACGAGATCCGAGGGACATTGTACCGCCGCATTTGTCTATCAACCGTTGTAGTCTGACTCTGTACGCCTGCCACCGCACAGAGGACCAGGATAGCACCGTCCAGGACACGGAGAGCCCGCTCTACTTCGATAGTGAAATCGACGTGACCTGCAATAGCGTTAGCCCGACGTGACAATTGGCTCGCAGCGAAACCATGTTTAGAACAAGGCATGAACGTACCTGGGGTATCAATGATGTTGATGGCATATTTCTCCTTGTCACCAGTAGCCGGCATGGTCGCAACCCAGTCGCAGAACGTGGCGGCACTCTGAATAGTGATGCCTTTCTCCCGCTCAAGCTCCATGCTGTCCATCTTGGCACCAACATTATCACGGCCTCGAACCTACGTGGTACGACCGGTATGTGTACTGTGCTGTGCATCAATTCTCAAGGTGGGGTACACACCTCATGGATTTCCCGAATCCGACCAGTGTAATACAATATCCGTTCCGTGAGCGTAGTCTTGCCAGAGTCTATGTGCGCCGAGACACCGATATTCCGCTGGAACTTGAGACGCCTTTTATCCTCGTCGGTGAGTTCGAAAACGGGGTACTCCTTGACTGCGTCTTGGGAGGTTTCCGTGGGCTTGACAGCAGCAGCCGTGGCAGCGTGTCTGCGCGCTGAGAGTGACCATGCGAGAGAGACGGGAGTGCGAGCGTATGGTCTTGTCCTAAGACAGACCTGGAAGATGTTTGAGCTCAACATCTTCACCCGCAACTGAGCTCGACGTCGCGGACGGTGAACAAGCGTTGAGAGTCGGTGGCGAATCTGCGCCAGGGCACAACCGGAAATTTAGGCGCCCCGAATCGAGATCTAATTGATTGGCATTGTTTGTTACCGGTGGCACAGTCAAGTTTCAACCGGCCTTAACTCAGACTCGGAGTAGCCTACTTATCTCAGCTGCTGTATATCACTCTTACTCTTGGGCTGGATAGTCATGCGAGTTGCGGAAGCACATGCGACGTCGACTGATTTATGTCTAGCCTCATCCGTATATTCGGAGCAATCTCAACGGCAATAGAACTGGTCGACGTTATCGTTGCACGTTCAGGCGCGACTTATCAAACGTGCACGGCGAATGCTCGTCGGAGTCGTACGAAGGCGGATACATGTGCTTCAGGAATGCATGGCACATTGGCAAGAAGTAGCGACATGGGGGAAATCACTGCATGGCGAGGATGCCACATCTACCTTCGGTTCTTGATACGGGCTCCAAGCCATATGGTGCTGGACGTCGCGGAACCTATATAAACGACGATGGGAATATATAGGGACGAGGGTTGCCAGCCTCCTCGTCTGCAACTGACTTCGAGACCCTTCATAATGCTTCCTCTCTTCATAGTCACTTGTAGCATCGCTCTGTACGCCCAAAGTGCGCTCGCGTGGGGCACACTTGGGCACCAAACCGTTGGGTAAGTCTCGGATTCTCCTTCACCCCTTACTACCATACTGAACCAATCCGTAGGTACATCGCACAGGAGGTACGATATACCGTCTGTGGTATATCTCTGCCACATCCTCACTGTTTGGCGTATGGGCAGTTCTTGGCGCCGAAAGCGTTAGCCTTCGTCCAGTCGTCTCTAGGATCCACTTACGACAAGTCGCTTGGCCCGGCGGCACCGGTAAGAGGACCCTTCGCAATTCCGATTTCGATGTTGTATCACTATTGAACTTGTACCTTGCAGTGGGCCGATAGCGTGAAGTACGAGAGTGCCTATAGATGGTCTGCCCCGCTGCATTTCGTCGACGCCGAGGGTAAGACCGTGACAGTCTAAACATCTCCAGTTGCTCAATGCGATCCTATGACAGATTCCCCGCTTTCTGGATCATGCTTCGTCCAGGAGCAACGCGACTGCGGTGATGAAGACTGCATTCGTAGGTGGAAGCTCATGCACTAAGCGGAGCGTGGTTCTGAAAGTTGATTCTAGTCACTGCCATCGCAAACTACACTACTCGCGTGGCACGGACTTCGCTGAGTGCCACACAGAGACAGCAAGCCCTCAAGTTCCTTGGTAGGTTGCCAGTTGCGCCGTTGCACCCTCGATCTCGCCATTGACGTGGGGACAGACCATGTATGACTACCATGACGTTCATTCTATCTAGCACTCAATACGTATGACACAGTTCCTAGGAGACATCGGACAGCCCCTCCACGTCGAGGTACGAAATGAAGTCAGACCATCGTAGGTCACGCGTCTCATTCCTATTCACTCCAGGCATACGAAGTCGGCGGCAACGACATTTCCGCCAAGTGCTCCGGAGACAGTACTAACCTTCATGCGGTGAGTATCCTTCTTTCACCTATCGATGACAACTGAACTCAAATCCTAAGGCATGGGGTATATGTTCACACACCTGATCTTTTTGGCGGTCCGTACTAACTGGTGTTGCATCAGACACAGGAATGGTCGAGAAGAACATTGACGATAATCACGGGGGTAGTGTCACAACGTATGCCGCGGACCTCGTCGCCGAGATCAAGGTATAAGTACCTTTTGTACTATCACTAGCCCTCTATCTCACATCACGCGTTCCGCGTCCAGAGTGGCTCGTACAAATCGCTCACTTCGGACTGGTTGAGTTGCACTTCGATCACCGAGCCTGTCTCGACGCGTTCTAGCGAAGCGCATAGCGTTGAAGACGACGTGAAGCGGCTGCTCTCCCGAGGAGAAGATGAGACGGCAGCGTCGATTACTCCGCTCCAGTGCCCTCTTGTATGGGCTCAGGAGTCGAATGCGTTCTGCTGCGTGCGTGTTTACTGCTAAATCGCGTGAGCTTTCAGCATAAATGACCTCGATCCTCTACAGTCCGTCGTCTTCTCTTACACAAGCGGCGAAGATCTCTGCACCAGCAGCTACTATACCAAGGCCGTGCCGGTGGTGAGCATCCCTCTAGTCTAGCTCTGGATCCAGGATAGGCTGATCATACGGGATATGTTCCAGATCGACCTGCAACTGGCGAAGCAGGGATACAGGCTCGCAGCTTGGCTCAACGTGATCTTTGATGGGTCGACCAACCTCTCTTGAGAGTTCAACCTCATGTGTCATAAATCGAGAGAGAGGCGCACAGGGTCCTGTATATGCGCATGCATATGGACATCTACGGTGCCAGATGCAATGTTACGCATGATTTCGTATGTGCATGGTCGAGCCTTGGATCCTACGTTCAACTCCACCACTCCCGCGAGTATATTGGCGTCTCTTGCTGTTGTGGCGAGCGCCGGGATAGGTGAGCGTTTGGGACCGTAGGTGTGTTGGGTTGAACGCGCAACTTCTCACCTAATATCACCGGGATGGACCGTCGGGTCTACCGTTGCGTGTAATCGACCACCATCTGCATCATTTGCGCAATGCTGGGCGACGTTCTCCCCGATCTAAACATCTGAGATATAATGCGCCACATCTCTCAAGGGCCTAGAAAATCTCTAGGAGCGAATTTGGGCTTCTTCCTGGAGAATGTACGCTCTAGGACACAATCCATACCTACGGTTCGAGGTTGTTCTCGATCTGGAAATAGATACCCGCAGGTTTTTCGGCCAACTCGTCGACGGAGAGGGATGGCAACCCGATCCAGATATTGCCGAGTCCTCACGCAAGATACAGAGCGAGCAAGGCGAGCTTGAAGGTGGTATGCTGGGTACCTACTACGCTGAAAACTAGGTAGGTGTCGCGGGAACACCCGCTCGTCCGATTCCACTTGTGAAGTGGATTGACAGATACAGATCTTGATGCCAGAACAGATCATGCATAGTCTATCCAATTCTACAGATACATATAGTACAGGATTTACATCGTCTAACATACGAGACAGGCCAGCATGCATACAGCGACACTTCTTATTCTTACACGTTAGTATCGAGGTTCTTGATGTTCGTCTCGTGCAAAGCCGGTTGCCGAGCTACAGAGCTGTTGTTGAATGGGAAGATGTAGTTGGGCTTGTATGTTGATCCAAGGTTGAGGGTGCTCGGTCGTATGATCTGACATTTGCACACTGTTCAGACTCGGTTCTTAAACGATAGTGGAATTCACATCATCTGAAAGCGCGTCAAGATCTAGTCGTCGATATTACGCTACGGCCCCGTATGACAAATTCAGGTTTTGTCAAACGCACCCATGACAGTTCAGCACGTATTGCAGACGACGATGTAGACTGAATTTGAGTAGATATAGTGCAATCATAGCCATTGGCGATGACGAGAATACGTTGTATGCAAAGTGGCTCTTTCTTGACACGCCGACTGGCATCCACCTGCAACAGTATACAAATCAGATACGCACCTATTTGAAGCGATACAACTGAACATACCTTGACGTGCTCAGCAACGTCGTCTGGTGTCTCCGTACCAGTTTGAGTAGCCAAAAATGCCTTGTTCGTAACATGTGTCGAGACCCTGATCTTGTTCAATCGCAATAGACGGACTATGGTGCTTGTTTTTGTATTTAGGATAATAACTCACAAAACAGTAACAGCTTCGAAGTTCGCACCTCTGGCTGCGCCGGTGCGGCCGGGAGTCCTCGACGACGTCACATTTGCGTTTATTCCCTTTCGCCGCAAAATCAAGGACGTCTCGCGGTTTCTTGGCATGAGTCGGGGGTCTGCAGTTGCTTCACTTTGAACAGACAGGCAACATGAGGTGCCACTTAGGCTGTCGTCTGGCTCGGTCGCTACCCCGAGCAAGATGTCGAACACGTCAGTGCCAACACCGTAGCGAAGAATGAACATTCCACGATAATTCGCATATATGCGAGCACGACCACAAGAACACCAACCACACACGTCTCATCCCACGAGAACACAGGTATGATGAAGGTCACTGGACGAACGAGGCGATTTCCATGTCCGCAAGCTATGTATCACAGAACAGAAAGTGTGGATGGTCATAGACGAAAAAAAAMGAACGAAGGAGAGGCGCGTTTCCTCCGTATATATACCGTCATCAAGAACTGTACAGTTTATACGATATAACCGAGATCCTATCACGATGTTCAGCGTACCTTGATTATATAATCAGACCTCTCCCCCACCAAGATTGATATCCGATTCCACAAGTGGAATCGGAACACAATCCCCGAAGAGGTTCAGAGCGGTAGGGCCGCGACGCGTCGCGCGTAATTTGCTAAGCGCCTGGGCGCGTCAGTCACGTGTCGCCTATATTGACAGGCACATCGCAGCCAGCCGCCTCTGGCCAGCGTGTCATCGACCACCAGCTCAACGGCGCGACGACTGTTCTCAAAGCTTGGGGTTCTATGTGCCACTGTGATCAAGCCCTGCGAAAACCTCAAATGTGCTCGGTCATCGCACCCCCCAAGACACAATTCGTACCTACCGCTTCATGGCTAGAAGTTGTTCTTGAGCTCGATGCGGATACCCGCAGCCGTTTCAACGAGCTCGTCAATGAAGAGGGATGGAATAGCGATTTGGAGATCGTTGAGTTATTATGCAGCATACAGGACACAGATTTCGAGCCTGGAATCGAGGATGACCCGCTGCACAGGCTAACAACCCTCGTTCTGGATAGATTCGAAGCAGCCATGCCATCTTGTGTCTTTGTATGACTATTTTGTGCTAGCTGAAGAGGAAAGCGCTTACGAGAAACTCCAGGTGTCTNCCCGCACTTGATACAGCAAAGGCAGGACCAGTGCCGTCAAGAGGTTCATCGTCCAGTCAGGCAAGATCCGACAGCGATGCACTGGGTTGTGTCCAGTCGTCGTCTCTTAAGCGCGGTGCAGACGCGTCTCAGGGAGATGGAGGCTCCTCGAAGAAGCCGAGGATATTAACTCGGCTCGAAGATGTCGGTCTTGACAACGGCCTATGGGTATTCGCCCGCACTTCTCTGGCGATGGGATTCGCCCAGGGAGTATGCCTGCGCTCCATCGTCGCAACTCTCAGCGGAACTACAGTGACCTTCTGGTACGTAGATCCGTGCGGCATGGTCGTCTCAGACACGGGACTGTGCCTCTTGAGCAATTTCACCGACTTCGTCGCTGCTACCGTCGCAATCGAACGTCTCAACAGATCTGGCTGGGAGGTGATCCCACGGCTGATTCTTCCAGAGGGAATGTCGAAGAACGACCTTTTACTAGCCGGCACTCTTCAGGGTTGCGCCATCGACATTCCTGGCAGCCAGGCCGCGGACCGTATGCAGCACCGCGTCACGTTCGGGGGGTGCATGTACTCGCAATCCGCCGTGGTCGGACACCGCACCGTCGTCTATGCCGCTGGAGCTTACCCGCCGTTCAAGAGCCAAAAGCCTGGGGAACGCATGGTGGCGAAGCTTTCGTATCAAGTGAAGTCTCGGACGGCAGAGCATGAGCTCATCGAACAGGCCCGCGAGAAGAATGTGCCCCATATTCCCACCGTTTACGGCCATCACGACCTGTTCGATATCGAGTCCCTCCAGGATGGCATTCGCGCACGTGTGGTACAGAACTGCGTCGTGTTCCACAACTACGAGAACCGGGTCGCGCGCGTGATCGTGTCTAGGAGGTACATACCCTTGGAGGAGCGACTGCACGAGTACCCGATGGAGCTGATCATGATGGTCGACTATATATCCGAGTGTAAGTTGTCTTCTAGCGGAATAGTGTGAGCATCGTTCACCGTGCCGATTGCAGGTCTTCATCATCTTCGTCATGACGCGCTGATCCTTCATGGGGACGTCAGCGTGAGGAACATCATGTGCGAGATCACTGAGGACGGCCCGAATTTCATCTTGGGCGACTTCGATCTCGCTGCCACGCTTAATCCGGATGGACCACCGAAGGACCCGGCCGGACAGCGTCACACAGGGACGCTCCCGTTCATGGCGCTTGAACTCCTCGAAGACATGGCGTCCAAGCCCGGGTTGAACAGTGCTCCAGTTGTCCATGAGCTCCACCACGACTACGAGTCCCTATATTGGGTGACGCTGTGGTGCACGATGAAGGTCGACTATTGCGATCAGGACGCAGAAGACCAGAAACGGATTGACGCGTTTGTCAATCAATGGGAGTTTGCTGTGGGCGGCTCGAAGACTATGTCGGACTCCAGTCGTGGCTCAGATGCTTGGTCGAATTCCAGCCGTGGTTCAAGGACTCGAGCGGACGCCGGTCTTGACTCGCAGAACCAGCGGGAGACATTTAGCACGGGGTCGGAGGCGTGCCTGAATCTCGATGTCATTGTGGACAAGAAGAGCATGCTCCTTCTCACAGGAGCGATCATGAGGGAGCGTCCACCGACCACCGAGGAGTATACCCACTTCGGCATTCCCGGCCTTGTCGAAGGGTTTCGACAACTCATTGCTTCCGCTTATGTACTACAGCCAGCACCCTCGGTTCCTTCCAAGCGTCGTGTTTCGCACCTGGCCAAATCACGGAAAGAATACAGTTCTTTCTTGAAGGGACGCAGTGTTGGAGTCGGCAGGACCGCGCAGAAGGTCGAAGTGGCCGTCCCTGTGCGGGACCTGATCACTAGGGAGGCTATCAAGGAATTAGTCGACGTAGCGTTGGATGTCGCGGTTGAAGAGATCATGTCCATGGAGAACAGTGCCGGCATCGAAGGAGGATCTGGTGAGGAATGATGTCTCGGTTCGGGAAATCGCATGTGAGGGATTTTATTGTGTCAAGCATGCGAGGAACGGCGAATTGTAACCTTTGCTTGCGCACTCGATCTAGGTTGTCATTGTGTTGTGCGCTCGCCATGAGGATGTGCACTTCACTTCTCTTGCCGACCTCTATAGTAATGTCATCGCAGTTCCTTTAAATATACGGGATGAGTGTGCCTATAATCTCCATTTATAAATGAGGCCTGTACAGACTACCTCCATCGATACAACATCGCTCTTGGCCTCACAACTGCGCCGCTTCCATGAGTGGACGTCCAGTTCGTCATGTCGTCCCACGCTCTACCACGCTTCTCAAGTGTTCGTTCCCGAGCACAGACTGTCCATTCCGCAGCTGGCTACGATAATGTTGCCCGCGAGCAACCACGAGCCGCGTCAGTTGACAACAGTGGGGGACATGCTCACCACTCCCGCGTTGCCGTTGGAGGACGCGGACGGCACAGAGGGGCCGAGTGCGATCCTGAGGGCCCACAGCTTCCGACATGGCTGACTAGGGGGCTCGGGGATAGGTGGGTCCGGCTCGAGGTCGGGGCCGCGCGCGGGGAATTGCCTCGCTTCCGCCGCGGTGCCCTCCTAGCAAGCCTCAGGCCCTCACCGGTGCGGACTTCGGGATGCTGGGATGCTCGTTGATTGAGTCGTACAAAAACAAAAACGAGGAACGACAAAAAGAAAAACAAAAAACAAGCGCGAGGAGGGGGCGGTGAGTGCAGTGCCCGGCGCGAGATGGGCGATGAGGGAAGTAAATTGGGTCGGGCCCCTGCTCAGAAACCATCTGTGTACGAGGGCCGTGCAGAAGGAGCGTGAAGAAAGGTGAAGAAAGATTGCATACGGCGCACCTTAGGAGTGAGGACAGGATGATGCCAGTACTGCCAGTAGGGAGGACGAAGCAGCGAGAAACGGCCAAGTTCGCGGCGGTGTGCATGCTAACAAGAGCTGTCTAGGGCCCGCCGGTAGGAGGCAATGATCTACTAGCGTGAGTTAGAATCTATCCTGGGTTGGCTTTAGTCTGAAATGGAACATCAGATTGATTTTACGAGTACGCCTACCTCCAGTTTGCATGCGTCGTGTTCGAGCCATACTAATGTTGGGCTTCGTACCGGTGGGCCCAGGAGTACAGTACTTGTATCAGAAACCTCGACATCTTTGCGACGCTCAGGGAACGCGNAAAAAATCTTACCTAGTGGATCTAGCCACAGTCAGGCGTACCTATAGGCTAGGATAGCGACTGGGGTAACGTGGGGTTGCTCACTCAGGCTGCTCAGGCTAGTGGTAAGCCAGTGGCACTGAGCCAGATGAGGACGAGTAGAGGCAAAGAAAGAAAGNAAAAAGACGCCAGCGATTCAGACCACAACGAATCAGATTAGACACAAAGAGGTCCCTTGCATCGCCGGGATAGCTCAGCTGGGAGAGCAACAGACTGAAGTTCTGGAGGTCGCGTGTTCAATCCACGCTCCTGGCACTTCATTTTGACAGCCTGAGCGCCCCTTGATTTGTCCATCGTCACTTCGAGGATCCACCAAGCTTCTTTGCTGACCATGTCTTCTCTCCGTTGCAGACGAATGCTGACAGATGCAGCTCAGAGTTATGTTCGTTGCTAACAGCGCAGTTGGGTTTTGTTCTGACAGATGGGCACGGTATCGACGCTTCGCCAGCGTAACTTTCCTCGATCCATCCATCTGCCAAAGCTGCCTTTTCCCATCGCACTACTTATCGTCAATGCCTCGAGCGAGTACGTATCCTATGGCGGCCTTGACAGGGGTACGACGCGCAAACTCAAAGACGGCTTGTGCAGTGGTACAAAGCAGCACCTGATGATCTGGCTTGAACTCAAACATGAACACCACACTGAATGCGTACGAGTGTGATGTGTGGAACTACTAGGAAGCCTTGAATGCGTTAGTAAGTCGAGACTCCAACACTGTTTCGGACGATGCAAGAGAACAGTCATAACATGCTCATCTCCACAGCGACACGACGTTCTCGCCGCTCTGACAGCGTCGGAAACAGGTGGGCGAGGCGCTGTGAATCGTACACAGGTATGTGCCCTGTTCTCCGAGGCTCTCCACCTGTAGACTGAATAAGATTGCGTTCTGTCGGCCTCGAAGACCGAAGTCTAATCTACGCACCCGACGGTGATCACCGTTAGCAAGCCCTCGACATACATAACTGCTCGTCCTCGATGTCGCCCACATCTTCAGACTCGAATAACTGACAGTTTGGCACCCTCGACGTCTGCCAGTACCGACGAGACCATATGGACCAACAGTTCAAGCCGTCCCCGCCTCCTGGCGAGGAGTTGTCATTGCCGATGCAACTGGACACAACGCTCGGGGCGACCTTCCTCGGCTTTGCCTGCACCTGCATGTACGTTCTCTCTCTCCAATTGTGCTTGTCTCTCGCTACAATAAGGCGTCCACAGCTTGTACGGGATCACAAGTCTGCAGACGTGGATGTACTTCAACTACAATTTCAAAGACGACCGTACGCTGCGCGGCTCGGTAGGTATCGACGTTAGTGTGTTAAATCTCGTCCTGATCGCGTTGATCGTTCACACAGGTGTTCTTTCTTTGGTGAGTTACTCGGTGTTCATTTCGGCTGAGGAGCAACTCTGACCTCGAGGATACTCTAGGATCCTTGATACTTTGCACATGCTATTCCTGACACTTACTATGTACCGCTATGTGGTGACGGACTTCGGGAACATTCCTGCTATAGTCAAACCTACCTGGTGAATCCAACCCAGTCTTTCCTTTCCACTCACAATTCTTACGGATACGCCACGCCTAGGAGCCTCGTCGTGGGTGTGCTCTCTTTCCGGCCCGGTCTGAAATCAGTTCACTAACTGGCTCGCAGGCGATGATCGTTGTAGTGGTAAGTTTCTAGGCGACAGCCTTCGAAGGACTCAAACACATCCTCGAACAGCTCATCAGCAATCTCGTTGTCCGCGCGTATGTCTCTCCCATTAGTAGGCCACATGCTCGACTAACATCGACTGATAGGATCTTTGGCATGCGTATCTTGAGACGTTTGTATTTCATAGCTGCTTCTCTCCTGGAATGGCGTGATTGACATATTGTTACAGTCAGCGGAGGCCGTTGGATCATCCCTGCGTGCGTCGTAGTAAGTACCGGTCTCCTTGTGACGCAGGGTCGCAATCTCAGCGAGTCCGCAGAATATACTGTCTGTGTTCGTCCTTGGTACGTGCACTTGAATTGCTCACACGCTCACTTATCTCACCAAATACGCGCATCTATGGCGGTTCTTGGGTAGGCGATGGTACCTGTGAGTTGTCGATCCTATTCTGATCGGCGGACCGCAGCTAACGCCGCCCAGACTTCGCTGTCGAAGGGTAAGCACCGCGCCTTCTGTAACAATCCGTTTGGCTGATGTCCGAGATATGATCGCGAAGGTTGCGTGTCGACAATATGGTCCAGGTGCACCACTATTCGGTAATACTACTACTCTCTGAGCGCATCTTCCCGTGGCTACGTTGAAGTTGACGAATGGATCCGCAGTGGAGCTTCTACGCCGGGTTCGGCGCAGAAGTCGCCGCGGACGCGATCATCACCATCTCCCAGTGCCTGCTTCTTGTCCAAATGCGCACCGGGCTGGAAAGGTTAGGCATCTGTTTGGTGCCTCAAAGCAATGTATGGGCCTGACTTCTGGACGTCGCAGGACCGACTCCATCATCTCGCTCATGATGAAGTATAGTATCAACACGGGCCTCCTCACCAGGTATGCGTTTTGGTTTGTACTTGGAGGGCATTACATATGACAATGGAATACAGCATCTGTGCCATCCTCGTCCTCGTAACTGTGAGTCTTCCACATTCCGCCAGGACTAGTCTTCGAGCTTGATCCCTTAACCGCCTCTTAGTATTCAGCACAGCCAACCAACTTCATCTACTTCGCGTTCTACTTCGTGTACAGCAAGTGTAAGTTGTGTCCAACAACAACTTATCACGGATATCCCCGCTGATCGCCGTCTCTCACGCAACGATTCGATTGCTGACGGGCCGAATCTGTCGCGTGTTGACGTTGGCAGTGTACGTGAACTCTCTCCTCGCGACGCTGAACGCTAGGCGGTCGCGCATGATGCAATGCGCCCTCGAACGGTCGCAGGCGCCTGCGAGCTCGGTCATGAACATCGAGTTCAAGGCCGGCGAGCTCGTGGCAACCAATCAGACCCAGGTGGTATGTACTAATTAGACCCGTCGAAGATGATCAGTAGTGGACTAACATTTATGAATGAGTAGCTCACGACGTTCATCGAACTGGGCACAAGGTCCGTAGGCTCTACTGTAACCTACGATGAGTACTAGAGTCAGTACGAGACTGTGATTTTGCAGTTGGCGTTGGGCTCATCAGTGGTGTCCACCCTCTTTCTTATTCTTCGATTCGGACTGTCTTTTCTTGGAGCTTGACTCGGATTTGTATGCTCTATCCGGACGAGTGTGGACCTACGAAAGTGTGAAGCTTACTTTGTCCGGACTGGGACTTTTTCGTGTGTGCGTATGACGTTGACAGAGTCCTCGCCGTTCTGAGTGAAACATGCGACCCGTCGGAGAGCCGAATGCACGCTGTCAACAGTGGGATGGATTTCCCATGGCCAAACTCAGTAGCAAGCCAAAGGGTTGCTACGTTGCGGCTGAACGAACCAACGAATGGCCGCGGTAAACAAGTTCACTGAGTTTCGCTCTTTCTCAAGCTCGCACTCAGAAGAAGTGTGACGGTGATAGTATGGGTATTATACAAGACAATGGATATATAGCAATGTATAGCAAGCAACGTAGAATCGAGCAAGTTCGGACTCGTGCGCCAATTCAACGTAACCTCTGTGTCCCCTCATGCTCCTGGGCCTGGAGCCTTGCAGCTCGACCCCTTTGACCCCTTCGTCTTCCGGCTGCCCGACGCCTTCCCGCCGGGTCCTTGTGTCGTCCCACTCTCTACGCGAGTAGTTGACGTGGCTCCACTTCCCCATGACGGGACTGTAATGGCTATATTGGGGGGAGCGCTGGCAACACCTCGCCTGGGACGCTTGGACGAGACCGAAGCTGCGCGAGATTCGACGGGGGTCGACTCCAAGTCAGAATAGTCGCTCTCGAGCCCGTCTTCTTCGCGCTGTCGTTTCTTGACACTCTTCTTCGAGCCAATCTGCAGGGGGCCCGGCGCGTAGACGGAAATGGTCCTAGTTTTCAATGGCGTGTACGGGATTGCTGCATCGTCCTCGGGCCAGTCCGTCCTGTTGAGCGCATCGTCGAAGAGCTTGAGGACACGGTCGTATGTGATCGGAACCCTGCTAGATGGTCTGTTCGGCTTTCGGGGCGGTTGTTTCGTCGCATCGTCGACTATATCCTTGAAGTCGTCCAAAAGATCCGTCAGAGGGGGGTTGTTGGCTATCAGGAGGGGGTTCGATCGTCTCAGCCACGATGACTTCATTCCGGCGGCAAGGGTGTCGCTGCCGAAGGGGAATGTGGCGTCGCAGGCATTTAGGCCGCTTGCGTGATTGTGTACTGTATGCCGCAGGACAATCCAGAGCAGCACCCAGAAGAACGACTCCAGGTCATGGCCGGCATTGTGGACGAGGCATTTGACCTCGGGGTCTATCAGCTCAAGAGCGATGAAGTAGTATGTACCCTAGTTACATGGTATGTGAGTAACCCAGGCCGGAACGAGATGGTCTGGGAGCTACTCACCGTCCGCTCCTTGCGTTTTTCGGCGTCTTTGACCTGCTTCTCGTGCTCAAGCGGACATAGCGCGGGGAGAGCTGCGTCAGATTGTTGGCCATCGCTGGCGTTGGTCGGTGGAGGATCTAGTGTCATTGAACTGTAGTCCAAATCGTGCAGGATCCCTGCGCACTGATGCGTGGGTGGCGGCCTGTCAACAATGAGAATATTCCCGCTGCTGACATCGCGATGGAGAATTCCACCGCGTTCCATAGCTAGCCGATGCCCTGATGATAGCGTGAGTACACGACATGGTAAGGCAAAATCGACAGTACACACCCTTGATCGCATCGCGCATAGCCGCAACAAGCTCTCTTGTGTTCTTGAAGCGAGAGAGAGGCCGTCCGACAGTGTCTACGACAATTCGCATGTGGCTTCGTTCGTATGCCAACGCATCGTCACCCACGGCAAGTCGCCAAGAGAACGTTTGGTGCATAGGGCGAGGGGGGGTTTGAAATCGCTTGTTTGCGGTATGCGAGCGGAGAGTTCGGGACGATTCTGCAGCGTTGGACGTCTTCTCCCATTCCTTCACTTCTCGAACTCCGAGGTCTCCGCCACCTACAAGGCGAGGGAGGCCAGTCCATTCTTCCTCAGGAATCGTCTGGTGCAGACGATTGTAGAACTTGCTTTCGGGGATCCGAATGATCTGTCGCCACGCCTCCTTGATGATCCGCAGTTCGAGCTCGGTGTCGGTGTCGTCGTCTTCATTGTATTCAACACCCATCCAGACCATTGTAGAGCGCGAGAATAGCCGCGCGTTGACCTCCAAAAGCTTGAACAGCAGGTACTTCGTCGGCGCCGAACCTTCAGGCTGGTCATCATTCCAGACGTCAACCACTCGGCCTTCTCGAAGGTTCACACCAGCAAGGAGACTGTTTGCTTCAGCGCCGAGTTTCTTCTTCAGCCAGGCTTCGTCGCTAGTGTTCATCTTCCGCAGCGTGTCATCGCACCCAACGACAGCACCCAAAGATGGCTTCCAAGGGTGGACGAAGCGCCAGAAGAACTCCTGGATAATTTGGAGGCCCTCCTGCGACTTGATGCTGAAGGAAGCTGATGCGACCACGCTCGAATGGTCAAAGCGAGCGATACGGATCATCTCGCCGTAGATTCCGATCGTATACGCAGCGAGCAAGCCGTGCGCGAACATCAGGCTCCTAGCGTTGATTGCGAGCTGAACAATAGCGTTGGTGCGATCAAGGCCGGCTCTGACATCGAACGCGTCCTCCGCAGCGGTAGACTTGGCCTCCATCACCATCGCAAAGCGCGACCAGTTGGGCGACTTGGTCCTCTCGGAGATGTCATCACCAGGGAAAGAGACAGAGATGTCAGGTCTCGCCTTGTGATGATGCTCAGCGAAGCCAGTGAATGGGAAAGAGAGTGTTTGGGAGTGGGTGTTGCAGAAGGAAAGACGCTTGTCTTCGGGGAACGCAGCAACGATGCGATTGAATATGGAGATCTGCAACACTATGAACACATCCTGCGCCAAAGACGATAATGGGATGACGCACCAACGGGTCATAATGCTCTACCTCATGACCTTTCAAAGGGCGGAAATCCTCTGCGATGCGGGCATCTGGGGCGTCGAGAGGGCACGGAGTATTGGAGGGAACGAAGAGATCGAGAAAATCGTCGAGATTGCCGTCGTAGACGTTGACTTTTGAGACGAGCTCTCTGCGCCAGTGTTCGATTTGAAACTTCTGTTGGGCTTGTTCGGCAGTGTTAACAACGTTCACCGACTTCGGTTTACGAGGGCTGACGTTGCTACTCATACCTGAGCTGCCTGAGGTGTCAGAGGCAGAGCAGTTATGGTAACTGCTCATGGAGCCTGTTGAGATCGACATTTTATGTTTGTTGAGGCTTGTGGCTAAGATGGTGGGAGAGAACAATGAGGAATTGCGTAGGCGCCAACCTAAAGATGCGAGTATTAATCAGTGTCACGTTGCGCGGGTCTACGTAGAGGTCCGATGGTTTATCCAGGCGAGAGCCTTGCGGATCTCTATTGCTTACTCACTTTATGGATGTAACGCCGCGTGAGGCCGGGAGTTGAATGTAAACCCGATACACAGTAGCGCACGTGGGTCTCAAAGGCGAGCCGGTTTCGGATCTTCCTTCTTCCTGCGCTATAGAAGAGGCTGAGAGCTAATTTTCTTGATCAAAATCTGCGGTGACTTCGACAAAGGAGGATGATTAGCCTGAGACCAAGCAGGGCCCGCAATACCGTCAGCCGGCTCATGCTACTGTAACACCTTGAACTACGACCCTTGCCCTCTCACATACCTTCGACACTGCAACGTACCCTAGGATATGGTGTAAGACTATGGAGAGCTGAGTTGACGAATCGAGCGCGATGGTTGCTAACGGAGAAAAGCAGGCTATGAACTGGCACCATTCGTCGCGGACTGGCGCCGACGCAAGCGCTTGTACAGATTTGCGCGGATTTGGATGGCAGTGCATAAGCCCTAACCTCTTGTCACCATCAACTCGATAAGACGGACATTCGCTTTTCAGTGTTGCATTGTTCTTGAATTTCCACTGAATCGTCAAGATCGCCCTAATTCTGGCTGATCTCCCCCATTCGCCGCAGATCCTACGTATTGATTCGCGCCCCTAAATACGTAGTCGACTGCGCACCAAAGTCCTGATCAATGGCTTTGATTCGGAACTCCACAGAGCCGGCTAGGCTCGACAGGCGGCGGCCGAGTCTCCTCGTTGACTCCCAGTGCCTCTTAGCCATGAACGCCAGTTCGCACTATATCAGTACCTGAGTCATTTTACCATGCTTTGGCATGCTGCAAGGTGCGTCATCACTGGCAGTCTATCTTGGTCTCAAGCAGCAACAGAGGAACAGTATAAGTAGCGGCACTGAAGATACTCGTTATTGTGCACATTATCATCCTGTGGACATTGGTCTCTGAGTCCCGGACCACGCATGAGTCTTAGCTGAGGAAAATTGCTACACTTGTGCAATTGCGCGCAGTTGTAGGGGCAACTGCGCACGGGCTCGCCATTAATGTTCAAGTTGATGCCACCGCGTACTAGTAACAGTACGGCTCCCGCGTGTCTGACTTGCACTTATCCCTTCCCGATGAAGTTTCTGCTTCTAAATACCCTCAAAGCTCGAGATACTAGAGGCCCCCTAGACAGTCACCACCGACGACTTCTGATGGGATGATTGTTACAGAGATGCTATGATACGTCCGTTCGAAACTCCTCCCCTTCTCGGCGAGCATTACTACCATCATCATGATCATTGAAGTTACATTGAGCGATCACAGTGTCGTCCACAGCTACAACGTATATCGAATTCACCACCGCACAGTCGGCGATTACAACAAGTCTACTCCATGCTGGACAATGATTCGGACGAAGAGCTTTCGTAGTACACATGCTACCTTCATAGATATTGATGCTCTTTGTCAACCTTACTCAGTGTGTGTTCGCGATCTGTCGGACTGCTAACCTGTTTGGAGACCCATATAGGTAAGTATATATATCTGTTCTTGTATTCGCCTAGCTATCTCTATCTGAATCTGACGTGGTACCGGCCTATGTTCCTCAGATCCGTACAGCGTATGAAGACGTGGTAAATTATTGAGGAGGCGGTTTGGGCGCCAAGATACACCTCATATACATCTCGAACGAATAATACTGTAACATGGAGATACGTCGACCGACGCAGAAGGTCCGTACTATACGTAGTGAGTTCGTCCAGATCAGTAGTGATCCATCAATACAACGTGCACGCCCTAATCCGCATCGGGAGCTGTGGCCCTTTATCCGGATCGCTGAGCCTCATCGGCCGAGCGAGCACCGTCGAGCTCTTGCCGATGTCTTCCGCGGGGACCGCCAGCTCGAACTCGAAGGCGCGCAAAAGTGTGAACACCGCTACTTTGATCCTGCAAAGAGTATCAGCATCAGAGACGTGAAAGCGAGAGATAGGACAGTGACGGACTGGTTCAAGGAGAACCGGTAGCCTAGACACGCATGCGGTCCGCCCATGAAAGTGAGGTTGTTCGCCCACAAACCGGGGATGCTTGAGACTGTGTCGGGCAAGGCATCCCATCGCTCAGGCCTGTTCTGCCGTGAGTTGGTTAGGCTGGCATGGATTCAGAGCAAGGACGTACCGGAACTCGAGCGCGTCATCTCCCCATAGAGCCTTGTCTCTGTTGATGGCCAGGATTGGAATGATTACTGGCGTACCCTTGGGTACCCTACGCGTCACCAGAGTTAGTGATTCGCACCGGTACGCCCACCCAGTTGGGATGCCTCGGGCTTACCAAATTCGATCCTGCATGACCCCATCAATGTTGATGGGCTCACTGAGAGGCAGGGTGTCGTCGTCCATCGCCATGCGCAGCGAGGATGGTATGGCTGGATATAGCCGCAAGACTTCGCGCAAGACGTTCTCCAGGTATCTGAGGGACGAGATCTGCTCGATCGTCGGCGCGTCTGTCCCAATACTGTGCAGTTCCGATCGAAGCCGTTCTTGAACGTGGGGATGACGAGCCACGTTGTACATGAAGTACGACAACGTGATGGCGGTCGTTTCGTGCCCAGCAACGAGATATCTAAATTGCATGTGAGTTGCTGTACCGGGTTGAAGGGCGACGCGACTACGCACGTTGTGCATTCTAGAAGCAGTAGGCGTTATGCTGAGCGTCAATGATCATATACATAGGTTTGCGCGGCACTAACCGTCGATGATGGTTTGATCCGACAGGTTTTGCCCGGGAGACACGTTCGCCTTCATGTTAGCTTCCACAACGAGCGTCAAGAAGTCCGCTCTCCGGCTCCGAGTGGCCTTCTCCTCGTGTTGGGAGAGCTCCCTGCGCTTGTCATCAATCAGTTGTCGTGCGAACTGACCCATGGCGCGTCGCGCACTGGCGAACCGACGCGACTGCTCCTCGGGCTATACGATGGAAATTCTAAGGTCATGGGCGGCATATGCGCGCGAGGACGTACTAGCATCCTCAGGATTGGGAAGAAGAACTGTAGCATAGGCCAGATGGACATGCGGGTGACGGACCGCGACACGAGTTGGAACGCGTCGCAGAGCTCATTAGGCGTAGGGTCGATCTGGAGTGACCCGATGTTGTAACTGAATGCTGTGGGAATAATAGTATGAGCGATCGCACACGCGCTTTACATGTAGGGTGTGCATACCCGCTTCGCCGATGACGTCTAGCGTCATCCTGTGAGCCCATTCGTACATATTGACTTCGACAGAACCGCGGTTCCGCGTTACTTCTAGGGAGAATATATCGCGAAGCTGCGCGGGTTCCCCCCCGAGGTTGGATGATGTCGTCCAGATCGCCATATGTACTGCTACGTACCTGGGATGCTTTCGAGAAGAAGATATCCGTGAACGCGCGGATTTGCGTCGAGCCGAACGCCGGATTCTACTCGTATGTTAGACGCATTGGGCGCTCTTCTAGCTCGTGGCTCGGAGCTACTCACTACGATTCTTTTCTACTCATGATGAACCCGAAAGCGTTTCTATCAGCGCTAGAGTCATTGCATGATGACGTCGATGCTTACCTGTCTGCGATGTTGGTCGCCTATAGAGTCATACACTGTTAGACCTCAAGGAGATCCGATCACACACGGCCCCGGAACTCACCTTCGCTCAGGACCGTTCCTGGGCCGCAGTATCAGACTGACGCCCTCTCAGAGATGTTAGATCGCGACGCACAACGCACCATTTCCCAACATCTGCGCCATGAATGTCCTCACATTCGGCGGCTTCTGATATACGTCATCGCGTATCAGGATGTGCTTGAGCGCCTTGGTGTCCATCGTGAAAAGGCAGTGGTCCGCGAGGATCCTGTAAGACAGCGTGCGTCCATAACGCTGGATCCACTCTTCGTGCAGCTCCGTGGGATCGGTGGTCCAGAATCGCCAGGCATAGCCGAGGAAGAAGCTCGGACTCGAGGGTCCAGGGAGGCTGCAAAGACGATTTCGGAAGACGCGAGAGCAAAACGACCAACTTTGCCAAACTAGAATGGCGAGCGTAACGCCGAGGAAGAGCAGAAGGACGTCGGTCATCAGAACAGAGTGAAGGAAACGGTGCATTGTCATTGACTAGAGAGATTTGCATCGCCGCATCTGCAACGCTTAAGTAGTGAATGGCAGCGCCGTTTTGCCAAGGCATTTGCGCGCTCTTCGCAGCTGCTATCCCACGATGCAATCATCCCCTACGTTTCATCTACACGCTCGCCTAAGAAGGAGAGAGCCTCAGTAGACACTTATCGCAATTCACAGCATGGACCAGACACTTCACTAAGGCGCGGACTTCGGACATCGGGGTCCCTTGCCCGCGCCGCAGCGAAATGCCCACTACAGCGCGGGGATGGGCGACAAGGAACACGGATTCCAATGTCCTGGGAGATGCTGAGGCCACAGTGGCCGCCGAGCCTGTCCGTGTGGCCCAAATGGCGCTGTAATGTCACGGCGGCACCGGAGTCGTGATCCGCCTGTGAACCACGGCTGCTGTCGACAACAAACGATCAGAAAAGACTGTGAGCAGGTCCAGTTGAATGACTAGGGATTGTGTCATCGAAATGAACTATCTGTGGGCAACACTCAGTACTGTGGTTGCGGTGACTGTCGTTCATCGACATCCAGGGCGTGGCGGAGACTCAAACGCGTCGCGCAGAATACACGCTGCAGTGCGATGCCCGAGGGAAAAGGGTCACTCACATTTTCCTCTGAGAGCCATCTGTTGGCCAGGACCTCGTAACTTGCTCAAGAGAATCGTTCTGCCGGTGTGACAGTGCCTGCAAAGAAGAAAAAGAGAGAACAAAAAAACAAAGGACTACTATTGCTGTCACAACGTACCTCTTGTCACATTGTACAAGCTCAGGCCTCTCAGGCACCCACGGTGGTCCAAACCAGCGATCTTCACGTACTCGTAGACTCCTCAAGTAGTCACCCCTGCTTTCGATATTTAGTAGGTGTTGGCAGCTGGACCTTGGCTGGACCCAATACATCGCAAAAACGGCGCCGATGTTACATTGGGCGCGAGGATTGGGCTGTTGATAATCTAATTTAATGAATTATTTTCTCAACATAATGATTGGCGCGATTGTAAGCGCCGTAGCTACGACGGCGCCTCACAACCACTTTGCAACCATCTTCCAATGTCTTGCAACTTCAGCCCAATCTCGCGTTTGCTTTGCCAGTTCCTCATAACCTGCGCGCTCGATTCCGACCACCGTCTTGGTCACGAGAATGGAACTGTACAGGACCAGTGCGGAGCCCGAAATCCGGTCGACATAACTACGGGCAACCCTCGCCCTCCGAACATCATACCCTCTTTCCCCTCTTTCCCCTCCCTCCGTCGGGCGCCCACTCCCTTCTTTCCCATCTCCCTCACGTAGGATATCATGTGTTGTTGAACTGACTTATTGTTTCTGCTTAGGAGTTCTTCAGCGTGTGCTTCTCACTGGCCGGCCTCAATGGGTGTACTTAATCTGGCATACTTGTGCTCGTCGCTCAGCTACTAGGGCCTTCTCTCGCCTTCCTTGTTTCTTGGCAGCTCCTATCAATAGCTCGTACTTGGTCTCTTTGTGGCTGGACTAGCTCGCTCGCTGATCTACTTGGAATCCTAGGACTGACCTTTTTGATCATCAGTTGACCCGTAGTTTGGTAGATATAGCCTTGATGTACAATAGAGTAAATGTCCAATATATGATTTCCCAGCTCTTTGTCCCGGTAAAGCGCCCAATACGAGACTGCACGACATGAAACGAGTACCAGTATTTTGATATACACAATTGAAGGCCAATGTTATATCACCTTCCAACCCGACAGAATGATTGCGAAATATAGAATAATTCCGAATCTCGTCATCCTGACGCTCCTTGCAAGCATCTTACAAGGAGCGGGACGTCCGAATAGTGTGATTATCATGGATTGTGAGCATGCAATGATTGCCCACCTTATACCCGCTTATAACGACATTGTACATAGATTATATCGCGTTGCAAAATTCGGGACAAAAATGCGATGTAAAGGAGAAAAAAGCTCGGTGTCAGCTTGGACGATCAGATCTTGACGTTTGTTGGTGCAGCCTCCTGTTTCCTGTCATGAAAAATGCCCTGCAAGATCAAGGATGACCGTCGCGTGGGAGGCTGTATGAGTGCTGCACATTGTGGTGGTGGTTCTGGTTGAAGCGGGCCTTGAGCTGGCCCCTCGGAGTATCGGACCGATTACATAATGAGCGCTTAACTAGGCGGCATTGCCAACTTTGTCGACGATGGTGGCTGGCAGTGTCTTGTACTGAACGTCACTACTCGACGCGGATGTCCAGAACAGGACATCCTCCCCGGATATGTAGACTGTCCTATAGTCAGCCTCATCCGTGCAGGACGACTTTTTTGTCCTCTCGTTCTTCCTAGCATTCCAGCCGCAGCGTCTAGACTCCAAGTTCGAGTTCTTGCGTCGCAACGTCTCAACCGTTCCCCTTACGGCGCACCTGAGCCCACTCGCGAGAGTCTTAGGCAGCATCAAATTATCACGCGGGCCTACGCGGGTCAAGGTAGCCCGCATACTCCCTTGGAATCTGACGACCGTTTCATTGCGGTCTCGGGGTACCGTTCCATCATGGATCTCGACGCGAGCGTCGGCAGCCTCTTTCTTGGCTACACAGTATCACTATGGTGCGCATATGCAACCGACCAGTTTGACGTATCGGGTATGGACTAACTTGACCACGGGCCAGTCTCTACGGCATAACCTTGTCCCAGATTGCGCTGTTTCTCCACAACCATCGGAACAGCTCAAAGAAACTGAAACTTATAGTCAGTACTTACCACTACTTTCATTTGGTTCGGAGCCCTCACCTCACATATAATATAGGTATGGTTTATATTGTGAGTCCTGTAGCCAGCTCCACAGCCGTGTATTCATACCATACCCTCACCAAAGTATCTTCGAGAGCGCACAGACGGTTGCCATATCGCAAGGTATATGGGCGTACGCGGTATCTGGTCACGCCGAACCCGAAGTGCTGGCACGACCGACTCGGTCAGTCTCTCTTAATGACGTATTGAAGAGCAGAGCTGACGTTTCACCCTCCGGCAGGTCGTTCGGCGTAAGTCTTCGTTTTGATGGTGTCTCCATTGAGCTGACTCTGGGTATTTGCTCTTGGTTAGGTCGTTGTATATTTGACTGTAAGCACTATCTGCTTGCTCAGGCTTTCGTCGTGTTGGTAACTCTGACTCCACATAGACCGTCAACAATTTCTTCGTACGAAGGTAGGTTTTGCATAGCCGTTCCTGAATTGACGTACTCACATTAGTTTAGTGTTTACGCCTATCGGATGTACATACGTCAGTGGTCCCGGGCATGCAGCTTAGCGTATACTCACGAGGATATATGTCTTGCAGTCCGAGGACGCCGTCCATTCCTATCCCTCATTGTGGTACGCCCGTACCTCTTGTCGCCTATATAGCTTGCTTAAGGAAGGGAACGCTAGGTCGCGCTGTCGTTGACAGTCGCAGGTGCGTAATACTTTCCTAATGTTAGAATGCGAGTTACAAACTTCCGGTCTTACGTCAGTTCTGGCAATAAGTATGTACCCTTGTATTTGAAAGTGAAACGCACACTGAACCACGCATCTAGTCTACGGAACACAGGGGTGCGTCTATCTATCCGACCACTTATGCCTGTGTGCACGATGAACTGAGATCGAGCATAGAGTTCGAAGACTTCCTTGGAGCGAGGGTCGGAGTCTCTCGGTATGAAACGCATTCCGCGACCTCGACGTGCCACTAACCTGCCAGCCACACGATACTAGGGTGTGTTCTACGCAGGCTACTCCTGCGAGCTGATGTCGGACGTCATCATCACAACGACCATCGTCTACATCTTCGCTCGCAAGACCATTCGGTACGTTTCCGTGAGGCTTCTCTTCGGCGCTACGGCGTGTATCTGAGGAGCCCTATCACGGCAGACGGAATACCTTCGCGCAAGTCCTGGTCGCCTACGCCCTGAACTCCGGTTTGCTGGTCATGTGCGTCACCCTGTCGTGCGATTGTGTATCGTATGCGCAATTGACTCTCCTATGCAGGATCTGCGTGGTGTGCAGCACAATCTCGGTATGTCTCTCGTGCTCTCTCCACTGCGCACGACGAGCGACAAGCTGACGGACGTGGGTGTATGCGCAGTACATCACTCTACCTTCCTCTTTCGCTTTCCTCGCATTCTACCTGGCTCTCGGAAAACGTGAGGCACTCATGAGGTTCCGTAAACCTTTTCTCCCACCGCTCACCTGTCTCCCTGTCTCTTCCCTCCAGTATACGCGAACTCCCTACTGGGCGCGCTCAACGCGCGCGACCTCATCTTCCCGCGCGCCAGCAAAGACGTGCCCCCAACGACCGCGCCATTGCTTACATCGGTCGTCGTCCTGGAATGCGACGACGAGATCATGACGGAGGTGAACGAGAGCGGCGTTCAGACTCCCTCCGATGAACTCCGGTCTATCTCGCAACTACCGCTTGCGAGGAGCACGGCTGATGGCAACATAACTCGAGGTTTAATCACATTTCAGACTCTTGTTAGAGCGGTTGGCTGACCTACGGGGTACCCACAGATCCTTTGTTGGAACCATCGTGCCCGGTGAAATGAGTATCTTCGTGGCGGGGTTCGTTAGAATCCACGCCTCTACTACTACACGTGCTTGTATTTGTATACCTATGCCTCGCATATACCCAGGATTCAGGTGTACTTGCTTGAATATGTCTGCATCGCATGGCTAGATATGTTCTTGTGTATGTTTTCTGAGTTTTCGGATTGGATGTCTGCCCCGCACGAAGCGGAAGAAGCGCCCATCGCGCGAGGCTCACTGGCGCTTATAGCAGAGCGCTCAGGTAGCTCGCCGCTCTGCTTGGCATCCTACCACCTCTACTTGTACCCGCTCTCAGGCCACCCGTGTACCTGTGACTGCCACGGTATCCTAAGGCTCTGGTTGAAAGCTACCGAAGCGATCTGAGACCCTCCACGAAGCCCGATTCATGGTGCTACAAGAGTACGTGCCATGCATATACAGCCTCAAGCCTGGGCCCGCAAGTCGTTGGCGATGCGCGCTGGACGTGCCATGCCTGATGCATCACAGATAGACAAATAACCGCGAAATGCGCGGCAGACCAGGGCAGACCCGCCAGCGAGCGGATTGCAAATGGCAGCTTAGGTTGACGCCACATCCACAACGCGCAAGTTCGCAGTGATGGACAGTCCTGAGTTGGAGTAGGTGAGGCCAACACCGTTCTGAGCTACATAGCCCTAGGTATGTCGACAATCACAGCTTGAAGTATCTTGTGCCGTAGTGCAGGCTTGAACAATTGAAAGGCCGACCAGAGTACAGTTACCAGGCGATGTATGGCAGGCCCTCTGCGACGACACCGCCTCACAGTGGCAATGAGACAAAGATCCCGTAACCTCTTGTGCCTTGCGGTTTTCGCCCATGACGGTGCAAGCGATTTCAATCTGCATGCCGTAGGTGGTGATCCCGTACGTACCGGGCTTTGCGCATCCCGGCCTAGGCACCGCCTGCAGGTCACCTATAAGGCGCACCGAGAAGCCTTGGTGTTCTTCAGTAGCATCCCTTCAAGGTTCCATCCTGCTGCACGGCGGCATGATTTCCTTCTCTTTGGTCGTTGGCTTTGCCGGGGCCATCTTTTCAGTTCTTGCTTTCCCTTCACCTTCCCCGCAACTCTCTCGCAGAGTCCTTCATGAATCGCGCCATGACGTCCCAACTGGCTGGACGCTGCATAAGCGTGCTGATCCGGACGCTACTCTCCCGCTCAGCATCGCGCTCGTGCAGTCGAACCTGCACAACTTGGACGATTATTTGCTCGACGTCGCCGACCCCGAGTCTCCCAACTATGGCAAGCTATGGACCCCTGAGATGGTAGCGGAGACGTTCCGTCCGTCGAAGGAGTCCGTAGATGTCGTCCATTCTTGGCTCTCGACGGATGGAGTCCACCCGAATAGGATACAACTCAGTGACAACGGCGCGTTTGTACGAGTGAACGTGAGTGTTACGGAGGCGGAGCGACTCCTCGGGACGGAGTACTACGTGTATGAGCATTCGGACGGCACGATACGCTACGGCTGTCAACACGGCTACCACCTTCCCGAACACGTCTCGCGCCACGTTGATTTCGTCACACCGACGTTGCATTTCGGCACATTCACCGCGTCCTACATCCAACCTGGACGGTCGGCCTTGTCTAAGCGCAGCAGTCATGCGAGCACTGGCGCGAAGCATCGCGCTAGCCTCAAGGAAACGTTCAAGGTTTGTGGCTAACTAGCTTTTGTCATGATACACGTTTGCTGATATGGGAGGATCGTGCACAGGCAATCGGCACCAAAGCTTCATCTGGCGTTGGATGCGACCAGGAGGTCACCCTCGACTGCATACGACAACTTTACAGTTTCGACTACAATATCGTGGCGGGGAGCAAGAACACCGTCGGTGTCAGTGCGTATATCTTTACTTTAGGCTCGGTGCACGACAACGGACGGAAGGCTGATCGTTCGCAGTGGAACTTGGCCAAGAGAACTACAATGGAAATGACCTTGACGTCTTCTTCAAGTCGTATGCGCCTGACCAAGTCGGCGACCGACCGAAACTGGTCAGCGTAGACGGGGGTAAGGTTCCCTCCACGACAGACCTAATGTGTTATATGATTGACAGAGACATTCTGCAGGCTCCGAGAACTCTGGGCAGACAAACGAAGACCTCACCGGAGAGTCCAATCTGGACTTTATGCTCTTGATGGGCCTCTTGGGCAAGAAGCAACCCGTGTCCCTGTATCAGATTGGAAGTGGTGCGTTTTCCGTGGCTCTGATGCGTACTAGCTTTCACTCAAGGGAACCTTGTCTGCAGATGGATTCTTCGACGAGCTTTTCGCAGGCTTCGACAGGCAGTACTGCCAGGACATTGGTATGCTCAATATCACCGCCATCCTTGCGGCTGGAATATAGTTGACCACGTATATGCGATATTACAGGCGAGACCAGTGATAGCAGCTGTGGAAACGTCGCCAAGAGCAATGTGATCTCGATCTCCTACGGGAGCGGCGAGAGCGGTCCGTCATACTACCTGCAGCGTACATGCAACGAGATGGGCAAGGTACGTGGCGTCGACCCATTCTAACTGCTTTGGAGCCTTCAAGTTTCCTCCCACTCACACCTTCGCAGCTTGCTCTGGCCGGAATAACGTTTGTCTATGCTTCCGGCGACGACGGCGTCTCCGCATTCACAGACCAATGTTTGTCTGCAAACGGGACCGTCGTGTCTAGCGGCGATGGCGGCAATCGTTTCTTCCCCGACTTCCCCGGAACATGCCCTTATCTCACCGCCGTCGGTGCGACAGAGATCAAGCCAGGTGCCTCAGTGAGTCCTGGCGATAGCCATCACCACTGAACTGGATTATAGAGAGCTCATCTTCGCGATTCACCATGTATTCTAGACTTCCGACCCAGAGCGGGCACCCGCGGGATATGGCTCGGGCGGTGGCTTCTCGAACGTGTTCCCGCGGCCATCATGGCAAGCCCGCGCGGTGAATGCGTACCTCAGCAAGTACGCCCCTTCGTATGGGATGGACGTGTACAATCGCTCTGGACGAGGATACCCGGACGTCGCTGCCAACGGGTACGTGTGACTCCATTGTCTTTGGCTATGGCGCGCACCCAGCAACAATGTATTGATATGATGCGACGTGAACAGGGCGAATATCGTCATCGTGGCGGACGGTCAGCCAGGTACTACCGGAGGCACCTCTGCTTCTGCGCCGATCTTCGCTGCTATGATCACTGCCGTCAACGACGCACGCATCGCTGCCGGAAAGAGTCCTGTTGGGTGGATCAACCCCGCGGTACGTACAATCGCCTGCGCCTTCCTTCATTGGTCCGTGCAACTGATGTGGGTGTTACAGCTCTACTCGAGTACCTTTGCAAACATCTTTAACGACATCACGGACGGAAATAATCCTGGCTGCGGCACGCAAGGGTTCGCGGCTTCGCCTGGGTGGGATCCTGTCACCGGTTTGGGAACCGTGAACTTCCCGCGCATGCTGTCTCGGTTTATGGCGCTGCCTTGAGCACCTTCCGATTGCATTATACTCATTGTTCACTATTGTTTCACAGCTTTGATGTATCTATGTTCGTGCGTTTGGTATCTATCCTATAGGTGATTCTATATCTGAGTTCTATGTTCTTATTGTTTGATCCACACGGTTGCCCACATCAACGCGACTGCCGACCTCTCGTGGGGGAGTGACCGTGCTACAAGCAACATCATATAATTCTCCGGTGAATACGAAATGGGCATTGGTGTTACAGCGCGGTTACTGGCTTACTAAGGCGTCAGATGAGGGAGACAAGCACTGAGAGTGCTCCTCGAGATACCACCACTGTAAGAGATCTCCCATGGTGAGTGAAACTCATAGCCGTATAGAGAAAGGAAGAGTTGTGGTGGACACATGGACATGAGAGCCAACGATGTCTGCATTGTGCTGCAGTGTGCGGCCAATATCGACTCGGAGAAAGATGGCGGCGTTGATTAGTATCAACTAGTCTTTGCCTATTATGTGGCAGTGTATTGACCCTAACCCCGATTCTTTAGTCGATAGCACGATGAGCTCGGAGTGTCCGATGTGTCCACTATCCAGCGTTCGCGCTAGTCTGTCGGCTGAGTTTATACGGAACTTAGATTCTCCAAAGATTCAACAGAAGGATCTACCAAGATCTTCATCTACACGGGGTGGAGGTGATGGGAGCAAGACAATTCGACGAAGCTGAGTCGGCGGCTATGGTTTCGGCGCTTGGATGCGCGGGCGCCCGCGGNCCCCTTGCCGAAACGGCATGCGGCCAAACCATGCGCGCTTCGCATTCAACATCTTAGCCACATACCACCATCACCCATTGTCGCGCCTCCCATCCCATTGTTCCCCCCCCTCGGTACGTGACTCAGAATAATGTGTGACGCGTCGGGGTCTAAATCATGGCTAAAGCGTGTCACTTGACTCGTGTCTCTCTAGCCACAACCCCCATCCACCCCCCATATAAGCATCCCGTTCACGGTAAGCCAATTTGCTCTCCTCTTTCCTTTCCACCATGCCGCTCCCTAACGCGGCAAGTACTCCTATAGCATTCGAAAAGAGTGCCGTCCGCCACGGTCGCCAATTCAAAGGAGTCAATTCTATTGGTTCAGAATTCGCTACACTTGGTCAAGTTCGCCTCGCAGCTGTAGAAGACATGGCGCACAAGGCAGTTCGCATGGAACTCGCTGAGTTCCAGGACACGTTCTTCCCTCTGCCTGAGGGTGTTACGGCCGACCAGCATCCTCAGTGGCCCGCTGACATCTTCGACGGGCTCGCCGCCGGTGACCAGCTCACTGAGCAGGAGATTCAAGCATGTTTCGTATGTTTCCCTCGCTGCACTAGTTTATTCGACGTGCCCCTTATTATTGCATGTAGGTGACAGCGGTCAATGATAACGACCTCATTCCAGGCCTGAAGATGTCCACCTCGTCCGAGAAGCCTGACGTGACCGACATAGGCGACTTCAAGCAGAAACCGGACGCGGCTATATTCAAGGCCGATTCAGTACCCACCGATGGACGCCCTCACTGGGCGGACCAACTCGTCACAGTCGAGTTCAAACGTTACTACCCTAGTCAAGATCCCTTCGACGACCGGATAGACAATAAACTCGAGTCGACCGCAGCGACACGCAAGGAAGTCCGCGGGCAACTCATCGACTACTCTGAGATCGTCTTCCGCGTCCAACACCGCACTGCTCTCTTCATGCTTCTCGTCATCAATCGTAAAGTCCGGGTCCTTCGCTGGGATCGTTCTGGTACTATCACCACTCGCGCGTTCGACTATGTGGATACACCTCATCTCTTGTGTGAGATCCTCTGGCGTATGTCTCTGCTCTCCGACGAACAGCTCGGGATGGACACCAGCGCAACTAGGCTTCATCCTAGCGACACGGATTACAAGCTCATGGACTTCTTAGCGTGCGAATCTCCTAGTGACGCGGCATACAACGAACGCGACCTGCTGCCAGGGGAGCTCAAGACGGACCGCCCCATTTTCAAGTATGTGCGCGACAAGTTCCGTAAGGCGGTAGACTCCAACTGGCCTCGGTATCGTGTTGAGGTTCCCGATGGCGATACGACGCGTTTCTTCCTGGTCGGCAAACCTTCCTTCTACGCTCAGGGGATGGCATGTCGTGGGACGAAGGGTTTCGTTGCCTGGGACGTCAAGGCCAAGCGGTTTGTGTGGGTGAAGGACGCATGGCGTCTCGACTACGACAGAATGGATCAAGAGGGGACCATTCTGAGCAGGCTCAATGCGGAAAAAGTCGCCTTTGTACCGACTCTCGTCTGTCACGGCGACATCCGAAACCAGAAGACTGTGACTCCAGATATTTGGGAAGCACAGCGTCCAGTACCTCCTACTGCGGCTTCGTCGGGTGCTACATCAATATCCGTATCGTCTACCTTGGTTGATCCGTCTCCTGCATTGCCATCTGCACCATCCCTGAAGCGATCCCGGGCTGAGCTAGAAACAGACGACACTCTCAATGGAGCGGAAGACTACACGCTGAGACGACACGCTCACTATCGAGTCGTGGTGGAAGAAGTCGCTCTCCCGCTCAAAGACTTCGCACATGGACAGCAGCTTGTAGCAATCATCATAGATTGCGTTGAAGGTACGTTGCAACCCGCTCACGACGATGGCATCCTGTTGACACCTCTCATAGCTCACCAAGAGGCCGTCGAAAAAGCCAATATCGTCCATCGTGATGTCAGCAGCGGCAATATCCTTATCCTTCCAACTGTGATGCCTGGAAGGAAGAAGATCACTTGGAACGGACTACTTGCGGACTGGGAGCTGTCGAAACCCATACACGAGGCCGAACCACTGCTCCGCCCTCGTCAGCCTCCAAGAACGGTACGCTTTTATTTGAATAGCTAACACATATTCCTGACGAGATATCATTGGGCCATCAGGGCACTTGGCAGTTCCTCTCCGTCGGCATGCTCACGGAGAACCCGAAGACTGTCGAGATTCCGGATGAGCTCGAATCGTACCTCCACGTCCTCCTATACTTCGCTGTCCGCTACCTCAACTCTGATTGCAAAGACCCGGCCGAATTTATCGAAAGCTACTTTGATTCGTACACCTTTCAGGGCGGCGTCTACAAATGCGGTGCCCGGAAACGGGAGCTGATCAAGGTCGCTGGCAAGCTGATGGTTGGAGACGATGAACCGCTCACCTTTGGCTCCCCTATGGACGACATCTTCGCGCAACTTCTCCCCTTGTTCAAATCGCACTACAAAGTCCAGGACTTCCTCAGAGCGAAAGAGAAAGCCGCTGTACCTTCCACCAACACGACTTCCTCCTCAGATGCCTCATCGTCTAATGCCACTGCATCTCTGCGCAGCTCTAGCAAACTGGTAGCTTTGCAGAAGCTTTTTGCGAAGACGGTCACGGTGAAGCACAATCCCGACCGTGATGCACCGACCGCAGAAGAGAGAACGGAGGCTCAACTCCTCGCCGACCACAATTACGTGCTCCTGACTCTCCATCAAGCTCAGGCCAAGACGGATCGGTGGCGCAAGACAGACAAGGTCGGCGACCGCGTTCCAGACGACTACAAGCCACAGGTTCCGCTCGCAAATCCTCACGCGGCGTCTGCGCGTACGATGAAGCGCCGCAGGACGACGGGTGTGGCCGCTGTGCTTGATGGTTTCCCCAGCTTGCCGGTGCGATTGACGCAGTCTCAGGTGCCCAAAGTAGGGTAGGATACTCGGGTGTATGGGTTCGCTACGTGTTGAGTTGTTCGCATTTGGTCTCTCTTTTGCTCAGTCCCCGTTTCGTTTTTCCCGTAATGTTTCACATCTTGTCGTACCCATCCTCGCGTTTGTATATACCTGCGCTTTCGTGCATCCAACGATATCCTTCGTCATGGTCGTCTGACTACACCGTATGTCCTGGACTCGTGTCAAGAAAAGCAGATTTCGATTCCAACCAGGCGAACCTGAGACTGGGATTCTGTTGCCGGTCTAGCTTCCCGCACATGCTTCAACCTCAAAACATGGCACCCCCGCGAGGAGCGTCTGCCTGCCGGAGAGTCAGCAGTGGCCGACATCGGTTACCATTGACACAGGACGCAGCCGACTTAATCGAATATGAGTAAGTATAAGATTGGGGAATACGATGGGTATTGTATGGTGTTGTGCAAAGCAACTCGTCGAGGGTCCCTTCAAAGCGAACTCTGTGATATTATGCATGATACATCTACAGTAGTAATCGGACCAATGTTTCTAGTGGTAGTCGAGATTCGGACTGTCGAAAATCAAGCGCGACATGATCCTGTGTTCCTCGCCCGCCCATCCCAGGTGCCACCTGGAAGATGGGCTTTGCAACCAACAAGCTACATGTCCCTCTGGTCGATACAGACGCCGGTTTGCTGCAGTGGCTCGCGGAATACCTCCAGTGCATACTCGTACACGCGTATGTCTTCGGGGAGCTCACCCGGCCCCAGAATGCAGCGCCGTGTCGTATGGTCAATGTCGCTGAGGTCGTCGTACATCGTCGTCACGGTGTAGTAGACGCTGCCTCGTAAAATCCCGTCTGCACTCCGGTCCAACCCGATAGCCTCGTTCGTCTCCTGTGACAAATACTGGCGCGCGTTGCAGAGCACCTGCGGGTTGTTTATGCAGTCAATTTGAATCCACCACGTGGAGAGCGAGCCTGCCAGCCTACCAGCGTCTCAGCGCGTGATCCAGAAGGTGCAGCCCACGACAATGAACATGTACAACGTAGTACAGGGTTAGTATTCAAGAGCTGTCTGGCGTGGCTAGCGAGTTGGTTGCGCGCATTTCGGCAGAGCCATTGACCGTGCCCACCTGGGGGTCCGTGTACGGGTCGTTGCAAATCTTGGGGCACTTAGGCTCGACGGAAATACCAATCTGCCCAGTGGGTACGTCGGCCCATAGGATAGCACTTAGTACGGAAGAACACGGCCCGCGGCGTTCCATTATTGACATCAGGTTTATGCTTAGATTCAGATGTATGGAGGCTAGGTGCAAATTGTAGCAGATTGATAATGTGCGAGTTGCTCATCGGAGCGAAACGTAGAGTAAAAGTGAGTGACACGTACAAATAGTCTCGAAACGTCCTCCTCCTTCGTATACTCCATCTTCACAAGGCACTTGATGGCGTCCGATTGTCCTAGTGGCAGGTGCATTGGGCGTACATATCAGGATTTGTCGTCCTCAAGGTCGCTTGTGCTCATGAATCTGTGCCATGAGGTATCGGTATAGCCAACATACGAGATCCGCGCGCATACTCCGACATTGACATGGAGTTCCATAGTGATCTGGGCCTGAAAAGCGACGCGTCATCAGCGTGGCGACGGACAGAAGAGTGACTTAATGGAGTTAAATAATGCACCGCCTATGCAACAAGTGAGCTCTTACTGTGTGTACAATGCAAACAGACCCCCGCGCGCGCGCGTTGTTTGGCTCGATGAGGACGACGAGGACGAGAGAGAGAGAAAGAGTAGGAGAATCGAGATGTCCGAGTGGCACTGCGGTCTGCGACTCTGACTGGTGGCAGTGCACTGAACCTAACCCTGAACATTCCGCCAACCACGCGACGAGCAAGGATCAGCAAGTGTCCTAGTCTATGTCAGTGTGTTGGCTAATGTTGAGCAGGGCTTGTTACGCAGTGGAAAGCCCCACAAGCTCACTTACCTGTAGAGCTCTGAATAGAGGCACACGTAGGGATTGAAGGTTAAGAGCGACTTGTTGGACTGCTCCTACAGAGCGGTCTTATATACATGTACACAGAGGCTATGATGTAATACTGTATAGTACGATGTCATACTACGTAGTACCTCAGCCACAGTATCCGGAACTTTCTCCATGAGACTGGTAGCCTCGTGTCCATTCCCGCTTACTAGCCTGCTATTAGTCAGCGCCTAATGCGCGTCTAGTTCAACACTCCCCCTCGCTAAGCACCACGGTAGTGTGCGCGAGCGCGCAGGCTGAATGTAGTGGATTTAGGCCGAGTCATAAAACTCAAGGCCAAGTTGCCCTCTGAACTTGGTGAACTTGACGTGTCCCAGGTTCTTGGTGAAGAGGTCAGCTGGATTATCTGAGCCGTCGACAAAGAACACCTCGACCTGCTTATTCTCAATGTACTCTCGAATAGCATGGTAACGAATGTCAATGTGTTTCGACCGGCTCTCAGTCACAGGGTTCGAGCTCATGAAGAGCGATCCCTGGCTGTCTCCTGCAATTGGGATGGGCGCTAGCTCGTAGCCGATCTCGCTCATGAGGTTGCGGATCCAGACTACTTGGCGAGAGCAATCGCTGATTGCCATGTACTCGGCTTCAGTTGACGAGTGAGCAACTGTCTTTTAAGCACGAGATTGCCAGCTGAAAATTCCTCCAGCCAACTTTAGGAAATATCCTGTTTGTGACCGTCGAGTGAATGGGTCAGATCCCCAATCAGAGTCTGTACATGCGCACAGGCCGAGACCGCTAGCACCATCGTAGACCAAAGAATAAGATCTGGTCCCGAGAAGGTAGCGACAGATATACAGTGACTTACAAAACTATTGCCATGTTTCGCACTTTTTGAATGGGAAGGCTGTATCTCCACCATTTCTGACTCAATAACCATGATTCAACCACCAATAGAAAGGTGTGCATCTTGGCTTTCCCACGGCATGCCAATCACGTGATTTGGAGCTCTGGAAGCGGAGATATTCCCTACTCTTTGGAGCAAGTGCATGGCAATAGTTTTGTTGCTGGCCCTGCTTCAGCAACAAATGTCCCCTTAGAGCAGCCATTATCACATGACTGATAGAGGGGTATCATGTGACATCATCCTAGTTGATCTCCCATCAAAATCTGCCAGCTCATCACTTGAACCTCTACCACCACCACCATGCGACCTCTCCCTCAGCAACTGTGAATGATATTCTCTCTCTGCTTGACCAAGGCCTGTCCTTGAGTCAGATCTCTACCCAAACTGGTGTCCACACCTCTACAATCAGTAAAATCCGTTCCAAACTCTGTTTCAACCTTCCAAAGTCCAAGGGAGGCCGACCATCCAAGCTTTCTTCCACCACCATCAACTATGCGCAGCGCCTTATCTGCTCTGGAGAAGCTGATACGGCTGTGGATGTCCACAAGCAGTTGAAGGATGTCTGCACAAAGCCAGTCTCCACTCAAACAGTGCGTCGCCATCTCAAGAAGCATGGAATGAAGGCCGTTGTGAAGCGTAAACGCCCGCTTCTTCTGAAGCGTCACATCCGTGCGCGGCTGGACTTTGCTTTGGCCCACCAGGACTGGACTCTGGAGGACTGGAAGAGGGTTATCTGGTCAGATGAGACCAAGATCAATTGTCTGGGGTCAGATGGGAGGAAGTGGGTGTGGAAGAAGACTGGGGAGGGCCTCAGTTCACGTCTGGTCGAGGGCATGATGAAGTATGGCGGTGGAAGTTTGATGCTCTGGGGCTGTTTTGGGTGGGAGGGGCCTGGATATGCGATGAAGATCGAGGGTAAGATGGACACCAACCTCTATGTCAGCATCCTGGAGGATGCACTGCAGGATAGCCTTGAGTATTGGGGCCAAACCCCCGATGACATTGTCTTCCAGCAGGACAACGATCCCAAGCACACTAGCAAGAAGGCCAAAACCTGGTTCAAAGACCATGGTTTTGAGGTTATGGAGTGGCCAGCCCAATCTCCTGACCTAAACCCTATCGAGCACCTCTGGGGTATCCTCAAACGCAAGCTGGCCAGCCACAAGGAGCCACCGGCATCAATCGATGAGTTGTGGAAGAGGGTAGAGGCAGAGTGGGAGAAGATTTCAGCCAAGGAGTGCAGGGACTTGATTGAGAGCATGCCTAGGAGGGTTGCAGCTGTGTTGAAGGCCAANGGGGGGGTACACCAAGTACTAGACTGCCTGAATTGTATGGATCTTGGTCATGATTTGGGTCAGCAACAAAACTATTGCCATGCACTTGCTCCAAAGAGTAGGGAATATCTCCGCTTCCAGAGCTCCAAATCACGTGATTGGCATGCCGTGGGAAAGCCAAGATGCACACCTTTCTATTGGTGGTTGAATCATGGTTATTGAGTCAGAAATGGTGGAGATACAGCCTTCCCATTCAAAAAGTGCGAAACATGGCAATAGTTTTGTAAGTCACTGTACAGCGCTTTAGTGAGGTGCTCTTGCGAAGGATTCGCAGCAAACTGGGATAGTTTGGTCACAGCAAAAGCGATGTCAGGTCGAGTGCCTAGCATGATATACAGCAAGGACCCAATGACAGTCTGGAACCTGGAACGGAGAATGGGATCCACTGGTTTGTTATTCGGCTCTGGGTGATACCCCGCCGGTAGTGGAGTAGGCGCGGGCTTCGCGTTCTGCATACCGCATCGCAGAAGCACTTTCTCCAGGTAGGCGCACTGATCAATACGGATCGTTCGACCTTTACGCTGGATGCGCATACGCAGAAACTCCTTGACTTCGCCAAGGTCTCTGCACTCCCACTTCTCCATGAACTTGGCCTTCATCTTGTTGACGAGTGCCTTGTTCCGTCCACAGAAGAGGGCGTCATCGACATATACAATGACAATGACCATGCCGCCGTCCTCGTCCCTAAAGACAAAGATACCGGCATCAGAGACTAAGCGTTTAAAGCCTAGCTCTTTCATGGACTCATTCAGGGTGCGCCACCACGCAAGACCTGCTTGCTTAAGTCCATACAGAGCACGCAGTAGTCGGAGGACTTTGTGCTCCTGGCCTTTGGCTGCAAAGCCTTCGGGTTGTTCCATGTAGATCTCCTCATCAAGCTTTCCATATAGGTAAGCATTACGGACGTCGAGTCCAGTGATGTACCAGTCTTCAAGTGCTGAGAGTGCTAGCAAAAGCCGCACAGTCTCAAAGCGAACAACTGGTGAGAAGATCTGGTCATAGTCGACACCTTCGACCTGGGAGAAACCCTTGGCTACAAGCCTGGCCTTCTTTCGGCCGTCAGATTTG
>JAPEVG010000137.1:0-83699 GCA_029747595.1 Trametes cubensis
AGTTAGAGCAGAAACCGAGCGCCTGTTTAGGTGGTCCGAAGCGAAGACATACAGTACATTCCGAAACGGGTATTCTACAAAAGCGCGCGCGCGCGCGCGCAAGGAACGAGGACGCGCGAGAGGCGTGCGCGACGAGCTCAATGTCGCGCGCACGGGGGCGCGGTGTAAGCGCCGGTCGGTGACGGGAGGACGAGGTAAGCGCTGACGCGCCACTGCGGAGGTTGAATTGACCTCGAAAACCCGAGCAAATCCGCTGGGTAATTAACCTCAAGTTACTACCACCTAACTGGTTACTCTTTCAATCCACTTGGTCGCCTAGATCCTCTAAATGTCGCTGTCAGTGGTAGTGCATGTAGCCGTAGACCGTGCCAGCAGCTTGAAGCTCTGTTCGGAATAGGCTACGCATACTCCTCTCTGCTACCTCAACTTCCGATTCTCGAGAGCTACCTAGTGAAAGTACGTGACAGGCTCAACGCGTGATCTGTGACATTACGCGACTCATTCAGCCGCGCCTGCCTGTCGCTTATGCAGCTTTCTGCCACTTGCTTTCGGACTACGCGTACGACTCAACACGATCCGTGCATCATGACCGCAGATTACAGGCAACAAGCTCTTGAAAACCCCACATTGGTACTGCGACAGCTCTACCGGACACGCCCATCTGGAAGCTTCCCTCGCCTAGTCGCTGAGCATTTCCAAAGGCTCTTCGAGTCTCAAAACGCGTTCCAAAGGGTGCGTGGACAACCCATGCCAGTATCATAAGCGGGCGAACCATGAACATGTTGTAGATACCTCCTCTGGACGTCAATCGCCCTCCCGAGTCGTTTGACGATCGCACTCTGGTCCGCTTCCGCGCAATGGTCCAGGATACGTCTCTTTCAACCGAGATGTACCTTTCCCAATTCGCAGATGGAAGTTGTGGCGGGTGGGGGATCTACGAGACCGATGGCGGGAGCAGTTCGAGCGCGCAAGAAGTCGATTACGCCAACCTCCAGGAATGCAGTGTCCTATGGGCCACTAGCGTACCCACGGAGTCTGCTTGGTGCACAGAAGAGCTCAATGGATCGAGAGCAGGTGTGTAATGCGCGTTTATTTGATTTTTGTGCGTCTTTGACCAATTTGTTCCAGGACCTGCGAGAGCCCTCACATTCACTGCATCTGAGCAAGTCTCCCAACGTGCACACAAGTACCCTCATCCCGACGCACACCATGTTGGAATACAAGTCAAGGTTGGTGCCTTGTATACCATCCATAGTATCCTTTCGTCTCAATGTTCTCAGATCTATGACAGAGAAGGAATCGACGCCTACAAATCTACAGATGTTGTAACATTTATCGGAATACTCTCTACAGAACCGTGAGCAGTAGTAGTCCGCCACCATGTATGCAATACTCAGCCTATAGTTCACAGATGCAACCTTGACCAAACTCAAGGCGCAGATGTGCCAACGTTGCATGTGCTCTTCTCGCAGCGCCACACGCCCACCGTTCTATCGCGCCCATTCCCACGTAGGGAAAATGTCTCGCGCGAATTAGGGTCTTTTAGCACTTCAAACGAGCGGATATTGGTGCCCATTGCAAGTGATACCCAGCAAGTGCGGGGCGAACTCATTTCCTGGATTGCCCAGGAGGCCCTTGGCGGCGATCGAGTCGCGGCAGAATGGGTCCTTCTCTCGTGTATATCCCATGTGTGAGTATCTGATTTATACTGAGGTGTTGTTGACGCAATGCTGATCGATTCCGTATAAGACAATCGCGCCATCCGCCCCTTCTTCCGCCCTCTCTCGTGGTTTCCCGTTTCCCCCCGCCGCCACCCATTCCATCTACTGCGCCTATTATATCTTCGCCAACACCAACACTTTCTGCGGTGTTGAAGTTACTTCTTCCTCTAGCTGATACGCTCCCGCTTTCTCTCGACACCTTGAATAAGAAGCGCTTCGTCCCCGAGAGCCAAGAGGAAGATCTGCATGCAGGACTGCTGCAGCTTCCGCAAGGGACCGTAATGCTTATTACCGAAGGGGGTGTACGTGAAGGGCAGCTGCTCGAGCGTGGTGCGTTCGTCGGCTCTCTCACCTTGTCACGCTAACCAACGATTGGGCTAGGTGTGATGAATGTCCGTGCAGTCCAAGACATTATGGACGCCCAAACCCTCGCCTACGTCTTCCCGTACAGCCAATTCACCTTCCCTACGGACATCAGTTGTATAGTACTCAGTGAGGGCCGTAAGAGCACGTTCTTCAGAACGGACTTGAATGTGCCACTTCGTGCCTCATCATCACCCGCTGATGTCGCTGCGCTGTACAAGCCAGCAGATGAAGTCAAACTCCCTCCAGCCGATCGATTGGCGGCATTCAGAGATCTCATCGTTGGTGCCAGAAGCGGCAAGGTGCAAGTGCCCGAAGCGACGTCGGAGGTGTGTTCCCTGATGCATGCTTTGCTGCGTATCTCACGTAGCTATGGGTTTTAGCATATCCAAGCAGATTTTGTCCGCGAACGGCAGGGCGATAGAAGTTTGACGGCGGATGACCTGATTCGTTGGATGACCGTAGCAAAGTGTGTATGTCCATTGTGCGTCGATGATCTGCAGCTAATATGCATACAGGTTGTATGCACTTTCCTTACACGAGCCATCGTTGAGCATTGAGACCTGGCAACGCGCGAAAGCGTTCGATGAGCAGAGGCGTGCGGTCGTTGCTTGATCTAGGCGTATCATAGAAACGCGTCTGCTAAGCATTGTAGTTGATCTCTTACAGTGTACTTCTTGTATGTTCGCATTGTATACAACCTTCCCGTTGCTCCATTCCGTAAATCTACGGCCTCCCGAGCCCGTTCTTATCCGCCTCCATCCAGACGTCCGATAGCTCCTTGACGACTTTGTGCAGGAGCTCCCCTACTGCAGTGGTATCCTGGCCACTCCCTTCGAGGTAATACTTGATCTGTTTCCCATAGCAAGATGTCAGATATTTGATCGGTATCCGTGGAAGCCTCCGCACCTTGGGCTCCGTACCGCTCGTCCTAGTGCGACATATCAACCACTCACGTGTCAGTAAGCTCCTTACGATGGTGTGGAGAACGGGGTACATGCCTGGTCGTAAGCGTAATCTTCGTCCCATCAGCCTTGTTCTCCGCTCTGAACTGGATCATGTGGCCAGAAGAGAGGGGAAGAGTGGGCTTGTAACTCGGCGGGTTTCCACTGTCATATCCAACAGTGAGGTCGCACACACGGGTGACCTCAAGCCCTGCGATGGTTGAAGGGTAATGCGGTGTTCCGCCCGGAGTGGCTTGCCCGTCATAGTTGCGGAGACGTGCGAAGATGGCGTTGATCGTCGCCTGTTCCGTACAGATGAAGTACGAGTTACTCGTCTAAGTGGAGGGCGGAGCAGTGACAAATGAGTATGTGACGATTAATGAAAAGGTACGTTGAGCTTAAGCGTACCTGGAAATAGCCATAGCTATGGGCAGCGGTGGTCAACTGCGGAGGTCGGATGTATGCCATATGGAAACATACCGCTCGTACAGCTCTTTCAAATGAGTACTAGCTGTTTTACCCGCTTTCTGGAGCGTAACGGCTAGCTCGGCGAACATAACCTGCCACATAGTGAGACACAACCCAACAGAAATACTAGCAACTGACCGATGCCGCTACGCCGTCCTTGTCTCGTAACTCAGAGCCGAACATGAACCCTATAGCTTCCTCGTAGCCAAATGGTACTTCGTATCCCTCTTGCACCAATGATAATGCGGTGTTCCCGATATACTTGAAGCCTGCACAGATGAGGTCGAGAAAGTAGGCATATCGATTGCGGAAACACCTACCAGTCAGGCACTCGGCAAATCTGAATCCTTCGGAGCGTGCCATCGCTTCGATCATCTTCGAACTCACAGTCGAAGCGACCATCGCGAGCTTGGCTGAGGGGATTGTTGAGTACAACGCCCCCCCTGAATGTGTTAGTCGTTTACCTAGTGGCTTCCCCGATGCTCTGTATTTATCCAAGCAGGCACTGGCGAACAGAGTGCCAAGTTGATCGCCCGTGAACTGGATCCACTTCCCGTCTGGACTGCAGAGAACATGAGAAAACGTGAAGAGCGTCGAGATGGACATACCCTTTCTCAGCGGCAGCGAATCGATCCGAGTCTGGATCTTGTGCGAGAATGTAGTCTGCGCCTGCCTCGTTTGCCGTCGCGATGGCGAGGTCCTACACGAAGTCAATCTTTCGCCCATACACAAGCTTAGCATAGTGTACTCACCAGAGCCCCTAGAGATTCCCGTAAGTACAAAAACGTAACTGATGAGAGCGGTCTTTCGAGGGATCTCGATACACAAACCTTTCTCTTCTGGATTTGGGAATTTGACAGTAGGAAACTCAGGGTCGGGCTGCTGTTGCGCTTCTACATGGATGTACTTCGGTAATCCGAACAAAGGGAACGCTTTGCTCATCGGAGAATCGCTGACTCCGTGCATGGAAGTGTTGACAAACTTGAGCGAGGTTTGCTCGTTGAGTGACCTACGTTTCAGCCCATCAAACCAATCCTCCGTACGCATGTTTACCGGTAGGCGTACCTGTAGTGGCATAGCGACGAGATGTACTGGAGGTACTCTGAATCGTCAAATTCCCGGAGCAAGTGCGAGGCCAGAAGACCCTCCAGATTGAGGGGGCGTGGTTCCTGATGCGCCAGGATGGAGGCTGATATCCCTTTATCATGCGGCTCGATGATCTATTCTCGGTAGTCAGCCAAGTATCATCTGCACAGATCAATAGTAGAGCACTCGCCTGGACGGCGTTTTCCCAATAGACCTTGTATTATGCCTCGTAAATGGAGAGATCGCCTAGGAAACGACTGTAACTGTACCTTGTAACCATTGTCTTGCTATGAACAAGTCAGCGTATGCGCCAGTGATGGAGCATGTTATCGCACCTTTGGATTATGGCTCGCTGATTTGGTGGGGATGCTGAGCCACGGACACGGAACGCTGCAACCGAACTGACTCACCCGTAATCATTACACCGCAAGCTGCTTTCTTAGCTTTGACAGTGAAAGGAACCCTAGGTGAAATAAGCAATGCCGAGTTTTGATCAATGGAACTGATTACTCACAAAGGGGTATGAACGAGGCCAGAGTGGAAGTATACGGGTACGCCGTTGTCGATGAAGACCGCTGCGGTTAGCTTTGCCCACTTATCGGAGTGGTGACGGTGGTCATGGCCAACGACAACCCCGCGAGAGCGAGAATCCTTCACATTGTCAAGGACGTAGGCACACAACCCCTGGTTAACATTCGAATGGTCAGCATGCGCATAGAGGGCTCAGAGAAAGAGAAAGAAAGAGACCCGTACCTGGGATGCCTGTATAATGATCAAATCGTTCATGCGGGCCCAGCCGGCTTCCATTCTGCCGCGGAGCCCTGTTCAATGTGAGCCTTGTCCATCGCGGCTGTATCCTACACAAGTACCTGCTGTCCCGAACTCGATTCTAGGACTAATGATGTGCATATTACGCATGAGCCTCGCTATGTAACACAGAGTTTCACCAGACAATACCTCATACGCTTCGAGAGCTCGGCTGTGTTGCCTTCGTTGACGAGTTTTTGAACTTCCGCCCTAGTAGCTTCGTTCTAGTGATGTTATACACGTCTGTTCGATCACCCTACGATCTCTGTTGGGATTTGGAGCTCGTACCGGATCTAAACGGAGCCATTGTTCAACGAGATTCTTCAACCCTGAGTCCATACTCAGTAGCTCAAGTCTGTTTAGCGTTGTCGGCCGAGATTCCGCAAGATCGATATGCTGGTAAGCAGTAGCCTCCTACGACGATGTTGACGATGAACAAGAGGCACTTCCATATCAGGACGGGAAGCGAACCTAGAGCTTCTCGGGCGCTAAACGTTCAATATAAATAAGCACTTACTTGCCCTCCTAATAGGCCCCGGGCCGCGCACTAAATCACCCAAACTTAAAGATTCAATGTGTACGGCAGCCTGAGGGCTGCATGGTATGGCCTCGATCTTGCGACTAAAGCCGTAAAATAATCTGGCTGTGGTATTGGCGGTGCTACAGGATTACTACTGTACTGAATATTCATTCTGCCCAAACAGTCTGAGTAGGGACGACTGTACGAGCCTAGCGTTCAAACGTTCACATTCGCCTTGCTAGGCGCAAGCCGAAGAACCTTCTATACTGAATCAGAGTCCAGACACCGGTAAACCAGATGCATACCAGATTCTCCGATGGCTTTGTCCCACCGGAAGCTATTGCAAGGAGGGCAGGATATTCTCTGTAGTATCATAAGGAGCGACGTAGACGGAGACATTGTCAGGATCAAAGAACGAGCAGGAAGCGCAATACATGGCATTTACAGTACGTCGAGAGCGAGACACGATAGAATAACGATAAACGATCCGTCGTGCGTGGAGCCAAGTTCCGCTTAAAACGACCCAACAGGGCTAGTCGACAATCCATTCTCGTTAGCTCTTGCGTTCGAGCCTGCATCGCTTGTCGTTGCCGAGTTCAGAGAAGTAGAGATTGACGTCTGTCTTCTCAGCGAACGGCGAGGGCGAGAGGAGCTGGGTATGATGGCTGGCGCCTTGGTCGGAGAAGCCTTGGCCGAAGTCGTCTTTATCGGAGGCGCCTTGGTCGGGGAGACCTTCGCATCCGTCGTCGATGGCTGAGCCGCCACCGAGGGCGAGTGGAGGGTGCTGAGTCTTGGAAGTCTGATCTTCAGGGTCGGCGTGGCCTCAACCTTCTGCTCAGCGCCCGTCGCAGACTTGCTCTGGCCGTTAATAGTAGGGGGCGTCGTAGGCTTGTGAGTGCGAGAAGCGGACGTAGTGCCTTCAGCAACACCATTGGCCTTCTTCTTGCCCGTATGGGCTACGGCCCTGAATTGCTCATACCCCATATGAGCTGAGTCAGCGGCACCGTCGGAGGGAGCACGCTGCGCGCTCGGAGAGCCTTGTCGCCGATGGGCTTGACGGGTCCTCTTTCCCCGTGTCGAGGCTGACGCTGAAAGGGGCTCGGTTGGCTCAGAGGCGGGTTCGACCTTGAAGGCGATGTCGGCTCCATTGTCGACAGGAACCGGAGGCTGGAGCTCAACCTGCATAGGCTCCGGAGGCCTGGCAGCCTTTCTCCTTGCATCAGGCCGCTTCCCAGAGTGTATGACGAGTTCAGGGAGATCAACATCCATGGACATGTCGTCCAACGCTTTGCCAGAACGTCTACCAGACCTCGATTTCGCGGACATAGCTGCAGGAGGACGGAAAGCAGCGGCACGTCTCGGTCTTGTAGAAGATGTTGCTGAGCTTGCTAGAGCAGTCTCGCCGGATGAGGGTTCGGTTGATTGTTGGGACACCTCCTGGTAAGACCAGGGGCGATCGGTAAAAATGCATGTGCTGAATCGTGGATCACATACCTTGATGAGGCCATTGCCAACTTCTGCCTTGGTTTCTTTACGTGCCGGGGGAGTTCCTTCGTGCGGACTTGGTAAACCACTTCCCCCGTGTCCCTCGGCGGTGGTTGAGGAAGATTGCAGACGTAAGCCGCACAACAACTAGAACGGCGGCTCAGACAAGTCGCCAAGTGGGGTGAAGCGTGCGGAGCCTCACCTGCGCAAACCGCACGTCGTCCAAAGTGTACAAAGAGGGTTCCACCGACAAGGGGGGTACGCTCTCGTCATCATCCAGCGAAGTGAGAGAAGTGAGAGGTGATGATAGGCTGCTAGAGTTGTCGATGTCCCGGCTTTATAGATGGTCAGGACTGTCTTGAGATCCAAAGGAGTTGAACTTACGCCTCAGTGCGGCTGCCCCGATTCCTCGACACCTTGTCCCAGAAATCAAGAGTGATGACCCTCTCAGGCACTCGGTAACGACGTCCGTTGATGAGGACCTCGTCGACGTTGAGCTTCTCCGGCACAATTGCGGGCGGCGGTGCAGAATCCGTGTTCACAACTTCGATGATGCCATTATTCCACTGGTGCGGCTTTGTGATCTCGATGGGCGTCGCATTGGTCCTGGGTATGCGACGTTTCGGCTGCTATGGATTGGCTGAGTCCAAGTTCCCTGAAGAGTAACAAGGCAAGCTCACCAGCACTCGTTCCGCGTGATTTGGGCACATCCATTTCTTGTTCCAAGGAGGCATGAACACCAGGGGCGGGTCGAGGCAGTCGAGATGCCAGTGCAAATGACAATAGTCGCACGATATGATCGCTCTCCCTGTATCGTAGTTGGTACCACTACTGGATGTCGCCAGCCGAGCCCGTTTCACAGTGGGTGAATCCGCAGCGAGACCAGGTGGCAAGGCTGAGGTGCCGCACCGGAAGCACAGGACGGGATCTCCATTACGATCCTTCAATCTGTAAGGATCCCGATCCTCCAACTGACCGTGGCGACTAGGCAATCTTCAGAGAAAGGTACGATCGAGGGAATCGACGATAACATACTTTAAACGAGCTTGCTTTACCTCCGATGTATCCATATAAGTTCCTCTGGCACTGCTACCGACTATATGCGCCCAGTGAGATGGAAGAGCAGGGGAATGTCATGCGTGTCTTACCATCCTTAAAGAATGTCTTGATATCTTGCGGAAGTTGATACTCGGTAGGCATCTTACTACTAAGTTCTTGCACGAGCGGGGCCATGAATTTGAGGGCCGTAAGAGATTTGGGTGGAGGTCGCTATCCGACCGCCCTGAATGAAGATGATACCCGCGATAGGAAGTGATAGCTCACCTGTTCGAGGGCGCATGCCGGACAAAACCATCTTTCACCCTCCGGAAGGTCTGCCGTTTCCATCGGGGGATCGAGACACCACAAATGAAAGGCTCTGGGGCATCCATCGCAATAGACCAAGGAGCCAAACGAACGACACGCAGAGCAGTGGTCCTCGTTCGACTGCATAGAAAGATGTAGATAACGTGCGGAAGGAGCTATTGGGTACTCACTAGCGATGGGACGACCTCGTTTCCCAGGGAGACCATAGTGGGCTCTTCCTTCACTTTCACCGTCGTCTCTCTTTCTCTCTCCTTCCCCTTTCCGTTGTCCTTCGGAGGCCGGCCTCGGCCTCTTTTGGCCGACGGTACAGACTCCGGGGGCGAATCTTCAGCATGGGCGGTCGTGGCTCGAGATAGCATCGCGTCGTCAGAGTCCAGAGGCAAGGCAAGAGGGTCGTACTCTTGCCCTAGTTGTGATGACGAAGCAGCAACCTCAGATGCGACAATTTGATCTGGCAAAGGGCCTGCAACAGCCAGATTTCGCGCTGAGGCTCGTTGGGATCTGCCCCTTTCATCACTGGTGACGTGTGGCGAGATGATAGTGGAGGGTCAGAATGAAATGTACGCGTCGCGCAGGCCGTCCATAGTATTGGAAAAATCTGATGAGTACTGGCAATATAGCAAGAAAGACTGCGCATCACGTACGCTTTGTCTAGTCTGGCTCGTTTCCGTCGCGGTCCATCCATGTCAGCAGAAACGGAAGGGATGGTACTGGCAAAATGGCTCGAATAGGTTGTTCCGGGGTCGGAGGCGGGCAGGTATGAGTACGCAATAGCAGCCTTTTTGTGGTCCTTTCTCGGAAGACCAGCTTGCTGTATAGAAACCAGAGGTGGAGGGCCCGGCAATATCTCCGTAGCTAGCGACGGATCACCTTCAAGATGAGGGGGCTGCGAGACGGGGACTCCTGGGTGCAGATACGCAGGCACACTCTCGACGGAGGTCATCCCTTGGCGGTTAGTGCACAAGTGAGGCAAGAGACGACTCAAGAAAGCTGCGCGTGAGAGTGGCTGGAGAGTTCGTCGGAGGAGTGGAACTCCAAGAGACTGACACCGTCGGGTGGCGATGATGGATGCAAGCGACCAAGTTCGCCTGCACAATGATTTCCTGACTCCGAGGTCTACCACATCACTACTACTACACTCATTTTGTTTTGCACATGCATGCAATTTCACGCCCTGTGGCTCTGCAGGCGTGTATCTAACATACAAGAGAAAATCGTATATTTGTACGGCGTGGCGGAACATACATCAGGAGTTCCCTATGCATCCAGACACGTATAAGAAGCCTACGCCAAGGAACCCTACTGAGATTTCAGGTACTCACGAGCCGCAGCAAACGAGCCACCGGGTTTGAGAATAGGTACAAACTCATGGCACGCGATGGAGCAAGCGTGTGGTCGGAGGAGATTGCATTGTAGCAATCGGCTTGCTACCCCCTTTGACTCGACCTGCACACGAGCGATGCTCACCTTGCTCTAATAGGTGAGGCAGTAGAGGTCTTCGAGAGGACCCCATTGGCCCTACGCGCGTAAAGACAGTCTGCAAGAACAAGTATCAGCAGTACCGGGGCGGAAAAGTGACATGACTGATTACAAACCATCGGTCTCAGCCTCTTGCTCACCGGCGTGATTCTGCCTCCTTATACTAATAGGACTCGAAGCATTCCTCCGTTGCAGCAACCGTGTACATGACAGCCTACGGTCCACCGCATCGCCTGGATTTGACGATGACTCGAGACTGTGGGTAGTAGGCCTGTGAGGTGCAAAAGGGATCAGTCGTTGATCTGCGCACTTGGAAGAGTTGAGCGCTGATGACTCACCAAGGTCCGTAGCTAGTCCATTGCGTTCGTCCCTCCCTCCCCTTCGCAATAGAGCGTATCGGTACGTCAGCCCAAGTCCCAGGGGAGACCAGTCCATGCCACAGTGGAGTTGGGCATGCAGAACTAAGTATCCAAGACATTACAATGTCTCTCACCCTGTTCGCCTGCGATTGAGATTGTTCGAAGACAGAGGATAGAATCCAGACGAGCGTTGAGCGTGTAAATTGCTTGTTGCCAACTTCTTCACCACTCAAGATGTGGCTTGAGCTGCGCCACGTCATGTAGTGCTCGGGTGAATTCAGTTACACCACGGTAACAAGCCGCCCGAGCCGCTGTACGGCAGCTACCTCTCAGGGAGTATGAGTGAATGTTTGATGTCAGATACCACCGGATGCATCGTGTACAGCGGATAGTGCAAGTGCCAAGTTCGACCGTCGACATATACTTGAAGACTTCGCAAGCCTGAGTATATAGAGTAGACGCCCATGCCACGTGGCCGAAATCGGAAATGCACTATGCGGCGTCTGGGTCTTACTGCCTCAAACTTCCTCAGACATGTAACGATACTCCTACTATCCCCAACGTCATATATAGGTCTAAGATCGCATGTCAGCCGTGATAAATGAGGCACGGCCACAATCGTTCTTTAAGCTTCAAGTTCATCTTCGGTCACTTGTAAGGAAAATATAACATTGCATCCTGTCATGTTCGTTCTGACCAGCCGTTAGAAGCATCAGCGATGCACTACGCGGTCGACACGTCCGCCATGACGGTGTGTAGCTCAGTGCTACTTCAGACACCGACATTGGGCCTATTAGCTCTGGCCTGGCGCATCACATCACATACAATCAAAGGTCATGAGAAGAGTGTGCACGGCTAATCCAGAGCGTTAGTGCATACATTCCCAGCATAAATACAGTATATCAACGGTCCATAGATTTGCCTCGTGCTCGAGAGCCAACCAAGCTATGGAGCTTACTTTGAGTTTTGACTTCCTCTACTAGTAGGATTTTGCGGAAGGCTTGGGATGATGGGTTCGTTACCTTTGTTTATATACGCCTGACATTCATAGGTACTGACCTTGATCGATGACAGGTTCTTGAAGCACTCGTGGTACACGAGTCAGGCAGTTGTCGCATATATTTAGTGTGCATCAAACATTGTGAGCTTTACTCGCCCGCCCGGCGCTGACGTACTACGGCATCCGTACGTCTGCTCACGAACGTGCCCTCAACGCCTTCGCCCATTCGTCCCGTTACACAAACCGGCAATACCGCGTATTACACAAATGAACAGGTTCCTGACTATCGGCATGGAAAGACCTGCCAACAATCTCGACGGTCGCGACGTATAAAATGAGTCAACGAGGCGGCATCCCCTTTGCTAGTTTGGCCCCACAGCACCTGGACAGTCCTATCACCACAATGTGGACGTCTATTGCATCTCTGCTAGCTCTGTTATCGTCTTCGGCGGCGCTGAACATTATACTGACGAATGACGACAGTTGGGCTTCCGCCAACATCCGGTATATATCATGCGCTACACGTCGGCGTCCTTTAAGCTGAGTGACCGCTCTAACAGCGCCGCTTATGACGCCCTCAAAGCCGATGGGCACGACGTGCTCCTAGTCGGGTGAGTGCGGCTGATACTATGTCCATGAGGTTCATTGCTGACGTCGGCGCGCCGTACTTCGGACACGATGTCAAGAACCCGGATCTCTGTAAGTACGGCGAGGCTGGGCGGGGTCATATGGTACTCAATATCCACATTCCTCTCACAGTTTATTTCAACGGTACCCCTGCGGCTGCGGTGAGAATCTTCCCTACCGATTGCGTTATAGTTTATCTGATAAGACGATGTCTTGTGATCTAGGTCGTCTTCGGCATCGACATTCTTGCTCCCATACACTTTGGTAGTAATCCTATCGACCTAGTCGTGTCCGGTCCGAACGAAGGCCAAAACAACGGGCCGTTTACGTTCACTCTTAGCGGCACTGTCGGCGCTACCTACACTGCTGTGGAGCGCGGGGTGAGGTCCAGAATATGTCGCGCGAAGGTCGGGATCTCACATTTGTCCAATATTGACAGATTCCCGCCGTGGCGTTCTCGGCCGGCAATGGAACCCACCGCTCTTTCACCACCAATACTGGCGATACGAGTGATCCTGCCAACTTGGCGGCGCAAGTACGCACTTCTTTGCGCCATCTCCGTACCGTCTGGATCGCCATCTGACAAGCTGGGAAGGTTGTTGTGAACATTGTACGCGCTCTGTCCAACAATGTGAACGTGTCGCAGGAACGTCTTTTGCCCCTAGGCATTGGAATGAGGTAAATCATTTCCTATCATATACCAAGCTCGAAGTGATTACAATCTATCAACTCCCTATTCTGTAGCGTCAACATACCCACCTTTGGTCCGGGCATCAACTGCACCAGCGTACGTGGGATATGCTGAGTTTATGCCATGGTGTCACTTAACTTCATAACCTTCTAGCCACCTTCCACTTTTACCCGCCTGACAGGAGGCGCCACAGTGAACCAAATCACGTTGGATCCTACCACGGGGTTCCCAGTTGCGAACAACCTGTGCGTCAATCGCTTCTGGATTGAATTCCTGCAGCGTCACGGACTCAACAATTCCTACAGGGAGGCTCGAGGGGTGAACGCCAACATCAACGGTGTGCGCGATGACCCCGGTGCGTTGCTCCAGACATTGACGTTCAGCTTATACTCACGACGACTCGGCAGGTGAAACGCCTACGAGTGCAGGATGCGAGACCGCGGTTAGCATCTTTTCGGTCGATTATGATGCCCCGGAGCGTATTGCCGTGCCCATCCAGAGGCGTCTGCGTAAGAACATCCGCGCCGATAACCTGCCGTGAATTGTCGTATGTAGGGACCCAGTGTAGTTATATCAGCATGCAATGCTACTCGATCTATGAGAGGTTGGATAGCAACACCGTATTCAAAACATAAGGGGTGGTGTTCAGAGGCCTTTTAAGTTCCTCTCGCAAGCGTTACTCCCGCCGGGACTCGAACCCGGAACCTTCAGATCGTATGCACGGATTATCTGCACGGGCTATAGGAATCTGATATCATAGCCATTAGACGACGAGAGCATGACCCATATTACCGGGCGTTAAATGTCGGCGTCTTGCAGTCATGAGCTGAGGTAGAACTATCGTAGCGCAGCGTGTCAAAACATACAAAGGATCGAGCAGCACGGTCCTGGGTATTGAGCTCAGTTTTGTGGAGATTACCCAACTAGCTTGAAGCATTTCCGAGAAAACGTTATGGCAGAGTTGCCTATTGTGGAGTGAGGTTCCAACGGTGCGCAAGGCGACAAACAGCCACAAACAACGCGTTCGACATGGCCAATACCACCGTCCGTGGCGCGGTCGCCATTCATGGGCAGAATCCACAGGTATGTCTTCTGCATATGCGTAGACGGGAAACATTTATAGCTGAATGCGCAGTACCTAGTCGAATCCGTCATCCGCAACCGTATATATGAGTCGGCATACTGGAAGGAACACTGCTTCGCGCTAACCGGTATGTGCCCACTTTGCTCGGTGCTTGAATAAGTGCTCACAAGGCCCTTCAAATACAGCTGAGACCATAATTGACAAGGCTATCGAGTTGAAGGCAATTGGCGGCGTGTATGGCAACCAGAAGCCGACCGAGTTCCTCTGCTTGCTCCTCAAGCTCTTGCAAATACAACCAGAGAAGGAGATTTTGCTGGAGTATCTACAAGCGGATGAGTTCAAGTGCGTACCCGTGAATATGTGTCGGATTCCCGACTGACAAACATCCTGAAGGTACTTGCGCGCCTTAGCAGCCATGTACATCCGAATGACATTCCGGCCAGTGGACGTGTACGAAGTCCTCGAGCCCCTCCTCAAAGACTACCGAAAGCTCCGGTACCGTGGCATGAGTGCGTATGTGCTACATCGCCATCTCGTTCTCCACTGAATTTTGAGTTTTGGTAGATGGCTACTCAATCATCCACATGGACGAATTCGTCGATTCCCTACTAGTCGACGAACGTGTCTGCGACCTGATTTTACCGCGCATCACTAAGCGAGATGTACTGGAAGACCTTGGCGAAATTGGGCCACGAAAGAGTCGGTTACTCGACGCTATGGAAGGCAAGAGCGAGCATGGCAGTGATAGGAGTAGAAGTCGCAGCAGCGACCGGAGTACATCCTCACGCAGCCCAAGACGAGGGAATAATGCCTCACCATCAAGGAGTCCGAGTCGTGGTCGGAGCCTCAGTCGAGGCAGCAAGTCCGCCTCTTCGCCAGGCTCTCGATATGTATCTCGCAGTCGGAGCCGGTCCCGCTCTGCGTCTCGTTCTGTTTATAGGTCTCGAAGCCGCAGCATTTCTCCGGATCGTGTAAATGGTTCGCCTGCAGGCTCTGCTGGACGGTTCCGATCGCGAAGTCGTAGTATCTCTCCAGACCGTATGGACACTACGACCTGATATGCTGTTACTGTCGCGGATGTTATCCGTGTATCATGTAGTACTCTGCGAATAGATATCTTCATAGCCATCATAGCGTTGACCCTCAGCAACGCGTATAAAGGAGCGACGTCTCCTGTTCATAAGCGCCCAATAAGGCTTTCAGCTCTTCCGAAGCTTCAAGTTCGAGCACAGCAACCTTCACTTTGTTTACACCGAGCGCATCCAGTAAGGCCAGGAGGATACGTGCATGGGCGCTGTTCGTTCATCTCGTTATCAATGCATGAAAATATAACTCACCACAATATTTGCAGGGTGCATCTCTTCTGAAAAGAATACCAACATCCACACTGAATACGATGTCCTCGAAGCCCCTGGTAGTCGTATGTGGGACAACGGGTGTGGGCAAATCGAAGCTCGGCATAGAGCTTGCTCTAGCGTTAGCCAAAGGAGGGCATCATGTCCACCCTTACAATGGCGCGAGGATCATCAACGCCGACTCGATGCAAGTATACGTCGGGATGGACGTTATCACCAATAAGGTCCCCTACGGCGAGCGTTGTGGAGTTGAACACCTCTTGATGGACTACAAGAAGCCCGGAGAACAACTCACAGGACCTGAATGGATTGCCGACGCGATCAAAGTGGTAGGTAGGGCGACGTTTACTGTATTGACCTGGGCGACTGACCAAGATTGTGCAGATTGACGAGACACATGCGCGAAATCAGGTCCCCATAGTCGTTGGTGGCACATCGTACTGGATACAACATCTCATCTTTCCAGAGCGCATGGCGTCGCTTGAGAAAGCAGGACAAGACTCTGCAGATTCGGACGACCAGCGGCCTCCGTCGGAAAGCTTAAGAAATGCGCTGGCTGCACTTCCGCCCGAGATGCTAAATCTCTTCGATAACCTGCCAGAACAGGCACCGATCGCGGATGAGGACCCCGCGATGTGCCACAAGTTACATGACCTCCTCATGTCACTTGATCAACTCGTTGCTCAACGGTGGCACTGGCGCGATTCAAGAAAGGTGCTGACGAGCCTTCGCACCATCCAAGAGAATCGGCGATTGGCAAGCGAAGTTATCGCGGAGCAATCTCAGACCATCCCGACTCCCAGGTAACAATGTTCCTTATAGCTTCGAAGCTCAAATCTGACACTAAAGGGACATCTAATTGCAGGTATCGCACCCTATGTTTCTGGTTGTACGCAAAGCCGGACATCCTCAAGCCTCGTTTGGACGAACGAGTGAACCAAATGATTGAGGTGTGGCCTCACAGTTATCAATCATAATGTGAATGTCTGACGGATAGGGGCGTAGTAGCAAGGCCTGCTGAACGAAATACGGACATTGAGGGCAATCGCTTCCGAAGGCACTGCGACGTCTACTAACGGTATTCTGTCTCCCACTCCCAACGCTGAAAAGCGCATGGACTACACACTTGGCATCTACCAAGCTATCGGTACGAATGGCCGCTACCTCGCCGTACGACTGTTGTATGGGCTGACCACTCGTGGACTAGGATACAAGGAGTTCCATGACTATTTGAGCTCCCCGTCTCCGTCCGATGCAGCCTTCCGAGAGGCCGTCGAGCAGATGAAGCTAGGCACTCGACGATACGCGAAGCGACAAGTAACGTGGATACGCAACAAGCTTCTACCCGCTGTAAACGCCGCAAACGCCGCGAGTCAGGCAGAGACAGGCTCGCCTGTGGTTCCGACATATCTCCTAGATGCTACAGGTATGGACACCCCTCGATCCCACATGATGCGCACGATGACAGGCTCTGTCGTCAGAGCTAGGAGATGCTTGGAAGAACAACGTCCATGGCGTCGCGGAGCGCATTACACATGGTACCTATATACTCACTGGACCTTTCCAGTATTAGAACTCATACGTCCGCTCGCAGAGTTCCTTGAAGGCAAAGCTCTCCCCGACCCGAAGACGCTCTCCCCTACCGCTGCGGAAATGCTCACAGTGCGGGAACGTCCCACGGAGTACGTTTACCTCACCAGGTCTTCTTAGCTCTTCAATCCTGATCCATGCGTACAACAGCCCTCTTGCTGTGCTTGCCGCTAATCAGCGACGAGTTTGCGAGATCTGCACCGTTGACTCGACTCAGCCGGTCATGGTTGATGGCGGCGCGTGGGAGACGCATATACGTAGCAAAGGACATCGGTGGATGACGGGCAAAGATGCAAGAGATCGACGCCGACGTCAGGAGTCCAGAGAGCGGCGAGACGAGGGAGAGAGCAACCAAACTCCGTGACGTTGCATACTCATTCTGTTCTTTGTCTGGCATACTGTCATCGTCGACAATATATTCGTGGTTAAAACACATTGATATATTTATCGGGTCTCAAGGGCCGAAGACTGGGGAAACACGGACGGATAATCTCATTTAATGTACATAGCGCCGATTGGGCAAGGGACTTTAGCGAGACTGGTTCCGAGAACTGTTCCAGGATTGTGTATTGAAAGGCCGCTAACGTTTTCACTCCTCGTTCGCCCACTGTAGCAGCCAATCCTCCCATCCCTCCCATCCCTCCCATCCCTCCCATCCCTCCCATCCCNTCATATTCAGACTCGGGGTCACCTTCTTCGACGAGCTCCGCCTCTTCATGGCGAGTAGCATCGAAGGGAGGGTGAGGGCCGGTCTGCGCCTTCCTCGGGTTCAAGAGCTTGTCGATAATGTGCAAGACCCCGTTGCGGGTCGGAATGTCCGAAATCAACACCGGCGTGCCGTGGACGAACAGCTTCGTGTGATACACAGTGCGGTGATGTCCCGGAATCGGGGGATGGTGCGCGAATTGGGCAACCTGGACGTTGATGGGGTGGTTCTCAAGTAGTGTCGGTGTCGTGAGGTTCCGGTGGTACACGACCTTGGGACGGGGGAAAGGAGGGCGGTGTGCAGGTCCTGCAGGGAAGCCGTGCGGAGGGAAGTGCGGGCAATGAGGGAAAGGCCCGTGCTCGTGCTCTCCTGGTTGCGGGGAGTTGGGGAAATGAGGGAAGAGCGAAAGGAGACTAGTCGAGAGGGAGGATACTCACAGGGAGGAGCCGATGACAAGAGGGGTGAAGAAACCAGTCATGCCGAGACTGATCTGGATGCTGCGCAGCAGGGAGAGGTAAGGAGGCGGAAACACGTGTGAAGGAGAGGATTGGCGTACGTGAACGCGTCGGGGCCAAAACGACTGGCACCAAGGGGCCTCCGCTGGTGGCTGCTGTCGCTAATGAAGAGGTACCATGACCGCCTTGCGAGCTTGTAGCCGGAGTAGGTGCCGACGGTGGAGGTAATGATGGCGAGGTTCTTGGTGTTGTCGAGATGGGCGCCCCAGCGGATGGAATAGAAGAGGATGAGGGGGAGGACGCCAGCCTCTATGAAGATGAGAATGAAGAATACGGCAATAGCGGCCTCTCTACGATTGCACTTTATGGTGTAGTTGAGTGGCGGGGGTTTTGCGGGGTCGTAGCTGGTTGCGGATGAGTGGAGGGAGGGGACGGAGAGGGAGTCAGACATGGTGGTTTACGGGAAAGGAGGGGGACATACTCTGGTGGGGAGATGTAGCTGGTGTTGTCATCTGGTGGGGACATGGATCATCTCCTCCTCGTCGGAACGTACATGGGGTATAAGAGGGAAACAGTGGGAACGCTTGCGGAGAGAGCTGCGTTTCGAATTCGAGCTGCCTGCACTCGGCCATGATGTCACCCCANCGNTGGCCCAGCCCGTCACGTGGGCTAGACGAGTACGCGTCCGTCGCGCGCGGCCAGAGTCCATCGTCCTTCAGATTCTCGACGCTTACTCACTCGGCCCCGTCGACAACACTCGCGATGGATATTCCTCTCTTTGGCGACAGTCCCAACAAACGACGCAGGGAAATAAACCTCGGAGGATCACATACCGCCACATCCCACAACGACATCCTCCAAGAGGCCAAGCTTCGCAGGCTCCAGCGCAATGATCTCAAGCGTCGCCAAGACTCCGCCATCCGCATACAACATTGGTGGAGAGGCAGGATGGCCCTCAACGCAGTCCGCCAACAGCTCCGCCACACCTACGAACAGGACATCACGAGCCTCACCGGTCTCCGCTCTCTCGTCTTGCTCGGCCAAGACGAGGACGCTCTCGGAAGATGGTCATCTCTAGTCTCTTCCTCGCGAAAAGGTCCGTCCCTTTTGCGTACCATAATCACTCGCTCTAACCTTGATCTTCTATAGATGTCCTCACACAGAGCGACCCCAGCTCCGTCGTTCTCTTCCAGAGACTCTCCCTCATGCTCCTCAAGTCCATCTCCACCGATCCAAGGTACGTCTCAGAGGTAGGTCGATTCTCTTCATCCGTCCTGAGAACTCTCCAAGATCACAGCACGCCCAAGCCCATCTCAACGTCCTCACCTCCCTTCTTTCCACCAACCCTCAGCGGGTCGCCATCGCCCGATTTCTCGTCTCTCACGGCTTCTACTCTCTACTGCGAAACGCCGTCCTTCAGTTGGTGCGTTTGTTATTCTCTCCGAATACAGGCCCAATCTCACACCGCCTTCTAGCCTGTACCTGCCAAACCCTCACCTATCCTCACCCTTCTTGCTACTCTCCTAACAGCACCCTTAGCGCACCAAGCAATACTCGCAGAGTCTCTACGGGAAATGCTATGCACCATCCTAACCGTTCCCCTTCTCCCAAATAGGCTTCTACCTGCCGTCGGTCCGTTTTCTACTCGCCTACCGCTCGCATCCTTCAATCTAGTTCCCCTCGACATCGTCCAGAGCCCCGAATTGACATCACTAGAGTCTAGAATACATCTTCTCGCCAATCTCATTGCCTTTATGCCTCCTAGGTATTCTACTCTACCTCCACCCGCGTTCGCCACATATCTCCAGCTCAGCGCAATCCTCATGAACTCTCTCCCGACTCACTCGCTAGAGCCCAAGGAGAATCAACCTACTTCCGCCCAGAATTGGGCAGATGCGGACACAGATGATGAAGGCGAGATCGAAGTCACTGTGGTCACATCGTTCGAACCGAGGCCATCAATACCTCCCCTAGACGAAAGAACGCGCAAGCGTCTGCAGACTCTACCTTCCTCCGACCACATCTCCTCTCTTTTACGGGCCGGCCAGAGCCAGACGCTCTTGCCTGGCGTCATCTCGTTCTGTTTCGCACTCAGTACGGTATGGCCCACACGGCGGGACAAGGTACTCACGACGATCATGGCATACAACAAAGGTGGACTCATGCGCGAGATCTACCGCGGATACGTCCGTCGATCACCCCTAGGCCGTAATGATGATTTCTTGGAGATTTCAAGTGAGTCTCTTGCTACTTTCCCCAGACCGACGTCTCTTATCAGCGTCCTAGAGCCGGAACATGCCCAGCAGTGGCCGCCAGTGCTACTGCTTGCGGATCTGTATACACAAGCGTTGTTGACCATGGGTGACGACGAGTTCTTTTCCAGCGGAAACAACCCGGATGCACCACGGAACCCTCTGACTCTCGACGAGCTGACGGAATTCTCACGCAAACTGCTCAACATCGCATTCTCTCTGTACTGGCGGGAAGATTCTAGCAGCGTGCAAGATGGGAATGTGCCTGGTCTCGGGAACGTGAAATGGGAAAACGTTAGGGAAAAGGCTACCAAGTGCTTGCAGGCCTTGCACGCCCGAGAGTAAGGAGATAATCCTTCTGAACTTGCAGAATGGCACTGAGGATGTGCGTCATACAGTTCGAGGAGGCCATTCACACCTCCAGACCATTGGCTGATGACGTCTCAATTGGACATGTCGTCGTTCATCCAAGCCGCGATGTAAGTGTTTCCGTTCGTTCTCTCGCATTCCGTTCAGCGTTTCTCACGGCCATTAGCTTCGAGGAGCAGCAACTTTCACAGCCAGAGAACGGGCGGGCGGCGGCGATGAGCAAACGCCAAGTCGCGTACCTCTCGCCCCGGTTGGGCGTGCTTAACAACATCCCATTTGCGATCCCGTTCGACGTTCGTGTCGGTATCTTCCGACAGTTCGTGTTGAACGACATGAGGACACGCGGTTTTGACGCGTACCGTGGTCGCATGATGACGACGCGCGTCACAATCCGGCGGGGTAACATCGCTCAAGACGGTTTCGATCGACTGGGAGATGTGGACCTCAAGGCCCCAATTGCCATCACGTTCATTGATCAGTTTGGCAATGAAGAGTGAGTTTGACGTCCCTCCAGCTCGTAGATGTGCGCGATTGACAGGCGTGGCGCAGAGCGGGCATCGACGGCGGAGGCGTCTTCAAGGAGTTCTTGACCAATCTTTGCAAGGAAGTCTTCGACACTGACCGTGGACTCTGGCTGGCAAACAAGAAGAACGAGCTCTATCCTGCACCGCATTCGTATGCTACAGAACGTAAGTGCAAGCCGGTTGCCCATAGGCATGATGCTGATATGCGTATAGCGCATAGCTTGGCTTGGTACCGTTTCGTTGGACGGATACTAGGCAAGGCGCTGTACGAGGGTATCTTGGTCGACGTTGCCTTCGCTGGATTCTTCCTTGCAAAGGTACATCCTTCGTGCGAGTGTCGTAGCTCATACCACTCACTTTGGACTATGTAGTGGCTCGGAAAGCAGAGCTGGCTGGACGACCTAGCATCGCTCGATCCAGAGCTGTATCAAGGGCTGATTTTCCTCAAGCATTATACCGGAGACCCCGAAGAGCTTTCCCTCAACTTCACCGTCGCGGAAGAAGGTAAGCTGCAGCTGACTCATTGATAGTGTGCACCCCCTCATGACATGGTTCGCATAGAATTCGGTGTCACAAAGACGATAGACCTGATCCCGAACGGAAGCAACATCCCCGTCACGCGCGACAACAGGCTGCAATATATCTACCTCGTCGCACACTATCGCCTCACGAAGCAAATCAAGAAGCAGAGCGCAGCTTTCTTCGACGGTCTATCCGAGATCATCGACCCGAAATGGCTGAGGTGCGTCATGCCCATCGAGGTTGCGCCGCCAACTTGACTAACTGCTCGCATAGGATGTTCAACCAGCAGGAGTTGCAGATCTTGCTCGGTGGCGTAGATACGCCGATCGATCTCGATGACTTGCGTGCGCACACGCAGTATGGTGGTTTGTACGACGACCATGAACAGACCATTGAGATCTTCTGGAGTGTACGTATCAGTGCTTCCTGCCGTCGAACGCGCTCTGCTGACGTGATTGCGCAGGTGGTCAAGACGTTCAACCAGGACGAACGACGCAAACTTCTACGATTCGTCACCAGCTGCAGTCGTCCGCCATTGCTGTAAGCTCCCTGGACTACATTGTGCTTCGTGCGCGTCGCTGACCGTCTACTCAGTGGCTTCAAGGAGCTCAACCCGAATTTCGCAATCCGAGATGCAACAGGGGACGAGAACCGCCTCCCAACCGCCAGTACTTGCGTCAACTTGCTCAAGCTCCCGCGGTACAAGAACCCGAAAGTGCTTAGGGAGAAGCTCTTGCAGGCGATCAACTCGAACGCTGGGTTCGATTTGTCATGAAGCCGTTGGAAGGTTAGGTGTATTGTCCTGTGGCATTGCTTGCTTTGCTTTACGTTTGTCGTCGGTTGTGATATCATGTGTACCACAAGTCATGTAGTTGTAGGGGATGTCGAGATGTACAAGTCTGTCTCTTGGTCATTCTGGGAGCGGTTACGTTTGGTGCGATCATGATATAGCCAAGAACTCACTTGTACGTCGTTCTGCGAGGGCCTGGGGCGTGCGATTGGCCAGGGCGGGGACGCGCTCAGGTGACTCGCACGTGCTATGGGGAGAGCTCGCGCGTGTATTTCGTGCTCAGGCTTCGGAGGACGGTGATGTGCTCCGGTCTCCGCCAGTCGGCCTCGCGTTATATACTTATCCTCACCTCCTTTGCGCGTATTCATTACGTTCCCAGGCACTTCGCAGCGTTCGTACACACTCGTCGTCCCTTCTCTTCGTTCGACGACCATCTCGTCCTGGGTAGCGATGCAACTGGCCAAGCCTCAGGTCTCTCGCGCCGTGCTCGCAGCGCAGACTCGGCCCTTGCTTCGTGCCAGCTCCGCGACTCGGCTGCCTACTGTCGTGCCTGGTGCATACCGTCGGGCCTACTCATCTGCTGCTCCAGAGCCCCGCCCTCAGAAATCCTCAGGCTCTAATGCATCTCTTGCGTTCGCTGTAGGATCTGTGCTCAGTGGAGCTTTGGGCTATTATTTGGCTACTTCCAGTTCAGACGACGATACTCAGCGAACTGGGGCCAATGTAGAGCTCAATAGCAGTTACGGCTCGCCTGAGGACTTCAAGAAAGCCATAGACGAACTCAGGCAGACCTTCCCGGAAGACGGTGTAGTGACTACAGATGCAGAGGACCTCGAGACGCACGGCTTCTCCGAGAATGACTACCACCCTAGTGAGTGCCACGCTAAAAGGCCATTGTTTGCCGTTTCTGAGTATGCCATGGTGCATAGGCTCGCATCCGTCCGTCGTAGTCTTCCCCTCATCCACAGAGGATGTAGTGAAGATTGTCAAGATTGCGGTCAAATACAAGATGCCTGTCATCCCGTACTCTGGCGCTACCAGTCTCGAGGGTCACTTCAGGGCGGTACGTACAGAGAGAATGGTGCTGACCTCGTGACATGCTGCTGACAGAGTGCCTTTAGCCCGCGGTGGGCGGTATCTGCGTGGACCTATCGAAAATGGACAGGATTATTGAGATACATGGTAGAATTTTGGGCGATGATTGCTTTACGTTAGCATTCAGCTGACTTGGATCGGACTGTACACAGAGGCGGACTCGGATGTCGTCTGCCAGCCAGGGCTGCGGTGGATGGATCTCAATGATGAGCTCAGAAAGAAAGGTAATTCACCGTGTATTGTCCACGCAACAAGGCCTGACTCGTCGCGCCCTCGATAGGAATCCCGCTCTTCTTTCCAGTCAGTGTTCTGACATTTAACCTCTTGAACGCCGCTTAGTAACGTTGTAGCTCGATCCTGCCCCAGGTGCTACCATCGGCGGCATGCTGAGCACCGGATGCTCCGGCAGTACGTAACGATTCTCACCGTCTGAATATCGAGTTTGGTTTACTCACCACCCCAAATAGCGAACGCCGTGAGGTACGGCACCGCGAAGGCAGAGTGGTTCCTGAACGCAGTTTGTATTCGTTAACATGCGAGTCATTCGAGGCAGCGCTGATGCGTAGGCCCTGCCCTAGACCGTCGTACTGCCGTCCGGTGAAGTCATCAAAACTCGTCGGAGGGCGCGCAAGTCTTCCGCTGGTTTTGACACCACGAAGCTATTTATCGGTGCAGAGGGTACGTTAGGGATCGTCACAGAAGGTAAGCTCTTACGCCGGCATTGGTGAGCTTGAAGTTTGTCTGATGCAGTCTCCAGTGACAATCCGGCTGGCACCGCTATTGCCCACGAACGTCGCTGTGGTCCAATTCCCGAACGTACGCAATGCAACCGAAGCTGTCATCGAGGTGGTCAATGCTGGTGTCGGGATCCGTGAGTCCATGGTTAGTCCTTCTATTAGTCTCCCAGCTTATTTCTCGCAGAGTGTGTCGAGCTGTGCGATGATCAATTCATGCGCGCGACGAACATCTACGGGATGTCGACTCGCAAATGGCCAGAGAAGGACAGCTTGTTCTTCAAGTTCCAGGGCCCAACGCAACGCTCGCTCAAGGAGACCGCCGACATCGTCAAAAAGATTACGGAGAAGCACGACGGGTCTGGATTTTCCCTCGCGCGGAGCGAGAAGGAGGCGCACGATCTTTGGATGGACCGCAAGAACGCGCTGTACTCTAGCTTGGCGATCCTACCTGGTGCCCGGGGCTGGAGTACCGACGTCTGGTGCGCAACCAATCATGGAGTAATATCGTTCGCGGATGCTTACACGAGTCGAACAGCGTGCCGGTCTCGAGACTGCCTGACCTAGTTTATGGTACGAAGCAGGATCTCGAGGAGCACGGGCTTCTGTCGACCATCGTAGGTCATGTCGGGGATGGTATGTATAAGTCTCTTCTGCAATCACGTCCAACGGAGCTCATGTACATGTGACAGGCAACTTCCACGCCCTTATCCTCTTCCGGAATGACGAGGAGCTGGAAAAGGCTCATGCCGCAGTGGATCGCATGGTGAAGCGCGCTCTTGCGCTTGATGGCACTTGTGCGTATCGGGTCTCGTGTTTCTCCCTCACAATCTTTGACAAAGCTTGTTACAGGCACTGGAGAACATGGCGTCGGAATGGGCAAGCGTGATTATTTGTATGAAGAACTTGGTGAAGGCACCGTCGAACTCATGAAGACGATCAAGAAGGCGGTTGATCCGCTCAACCTCTTCAACCCCGGCAAGGTGCGTCGTCGTCAGATACTACATAGCCATCGGACTTGTACCCACTGTGTCACGCAGCTTTACCCTGACAAGCCCCCAAACACGAAGCGGGAACATTGAATCCGACTGGAGTCGACAGCATACGGGCCCTTCGATGTACCCACTATATATTCTGCACTAGGATAGCCGGGAATAACAGGATAGGATATTAAATACGGTGTACAGGTGTGCGGATGAGACATAGTCCTGCGGAGATGATCTCCTTTAGTCGACCTTCCTCGACCACCTCCTGTTGCCGGGTCTGGGGCTAGCACGCCCGGGCGACGCAGGAGGAACAATAACCTCAACCTTGTGCGAGGGAGGCTGCCACTGCGCCTTCTTCTCATCGGTGACGCCAATGGGGCCTGCTTCGAGTTCGTCTTTCTCTTCCTTGCCCCAATACATCCACATCTGGAGCCCGAGTACGACGTTGAGCGCAAGGGCAAGGGCGAAGCCCGCGCTGACAATAGGATCCCCAACTTCGGTAGCGGTGGTGAAGAGGCGTGCGAGACAGCCGCCGACCTGAGAGATGACGGCGAACGCGGAGAGCTGGCCGGTGCTTTGCGCACGATGGTTCTGGCGTATCTGCGGGAGCTTGGAGAACAGGGAAAGCGGGAGAGTGGCGATCTGGAAGGCTGCTAGCGTAGACGGANGGGAGAACAACCAAGGCGACAGCGAAAGCCAGCATGAACTGGACGGAGAAGATGGTGCGCTGCAGGGACGGGCGCGCGGCGAGAGAGGCGGGAGGGTTGTAGTGGACGATGAGGAGGGTGATGATGACGTTCTGGATGGTGAGGAAAAGGTTCTCGCCGTAGGTAGAGAACGGGAACTCGTTGCGATACGAGTACGCAAGCGTTATAGCGTAAGAGAGCGTCTCAAGCACGTAGGCGGTGAGGGAGAGACCGCGTGCGGAACGTGCGCTGACGACTACGGAGCGTTTTAGGACAAACGAAAACGATGTGGGCGCAGGTAAGACGCACTGAGGAGCAGTTGTGGTACTTTCATGATAGACCCTCCGACTACGATTCCGAGGCCGAGGCCCTTTGAGAGAGAATACTTGAGGCATTCAGCATCGGCAAAGTCTAGGTTCTCGACGATGGAAGTATAACATTTCTAGTGTTCAGTTAGAGATGGTAGTAGCGTTCGAGCAGCGCAGATGGTTACCTCGCCAACAATTGAGACACCAAGGTCCTTGATGAACCAGGGCAGATTTCTTGTGATTGTTGTCATTTTGCCGAGGAGGAGTAAGAGGAGGAGGAGAAGAAGGAGAAAGTGGCGAGGACGTGTCCGTAGGCGCCCAATCGACTGCAGCACCGCGTCTGGCCACGTGCGCGTATTGCTCGATTTGGAAGGCGATTTTTTGGAGTCGAGTGCAGAGACGGCGACGGCGAGCAGACTCTCATCCTCGACGAGCTCGCCTCTCTATTCGATCTCCTCTAGGCTTTGCTCTCGTCTGCCCTTCAAAATGGCCGAGTACGACCTCACAAAAACGGTCATTCCCTACTGCGACCGCCATCTGGTCTTCCCTCTCCTCGCCCACCTCGCAGAGAGCGAGATATTCCCCGTCGAACAAGTCCAGACAGCCCAGTATGAACTCGCGAAGGAGACGAACATGGTCGACTACGCTGTCAGTCTGTTCCAGCAACTTCACCCGGATCAGGAGGTTCCTGCAGGTGCGCCCTTCCTCCCTTGCGCCTGCCCTCTTCCTCACATCGCGCAGAGTTCGCCGAGAAGCGTGAAAAGGCTGTCTCGACCAATGAACGTCTTCAGCAGGAGGCTCAAGCCGTGCTCGATGTGATTGAAAACCCCGAGGTCGCCCAATCTCTCCGCCAGGACAAAAACCAGAACTTGCAGTTCCTCCGCGACCATTACAATGTCAGTCCTTGCGATTTTTCTCGCATGCACACATTTTGAGGCCCCTTGTAGGTGACCCTTGACCAAATCACTGCGCTATACAACTTTGGGAAGTTCCAGTATTCGTACGGCAACTACAGCGGTGCCGCAGACTACCTCTACCACTTCCGCGTTCTCTCCACCGACCCCGATCTCACCATCTCCGCCCACTGGGGTAAGCTCGCATGCGACATCCTCACTGGCAAATGGGACGTCGCTCTCGAAGAGCTCAACTCCCTTCGCGAGGCGATCGACTCTCGCGCGCCGTCCATGCCCCAGTTCTCTTCTTCCACTCCCTCCTCATCTGCTGCCGATCCTGCTCTTGCTCAGCTTCACTCACGCACATGGCTGCTTCACTGGTCTCTCTTCGTCTACTTCAACCACCCGCAAGGCCGCACCTTGCTCCTTGAGACTTTCCTCTCACCCACCTACCTCAATACTATCCAGACGTCCTGCCCTTGGATCCTACGCTATCTCGCGACCGCTGCTGTGCTCTCGCGTAAGTCCGCCTCCGGTGCGCTATCGTCGCGCGTGCGCCATTCCATCCGCGAGATCGTCAAGGTCATCCAGATGGAGGAGTACCAGTACCAGGACCCTGTGACGCAATTCCTCAAGGAGCTCTACGTTGAGTTCGACTTTGAGGCGGCGCAGAAGGAGCTCGGAAAGGCCGAGACGATCGTTGCGAATGATTTCTTCCTCGGCGACTTCCGCGAAGACTTCATGGACAACGCGCGGTACCTCATCAGCGAGGCCTACTGCAGGATACATCAACGCATAGATATTGGGTTCGTCTCACTTCCTATTCTTTGCGCAAGCAGCATACTAACTTGTATTCTAGCGACCTGTCTGAGCGGTTGAACCTCTCGCGTGACGAGGGCGAGAAGTGGATCGTTAACCTCATCCGCGAAACTCGTATGGGTGCGGATGCGAAGATTGATCTTGAGAAGGTATGTTCTCGGAGTGTTTGCTCTCATACGTTGACGAGGTGCTGACTGCTGGTATAGAACGTCATAGAGATCAACCGCCCGCCTCTGCCGATATACCAGTCAGTCATCGAGAAGACCCGAGGCCTTGCGTTCCGCACTCAAGCCCTCGGCGCGGCGATGTCGAGGACGCAGCAGACCTTGCCGACGCAGGAGGTCGCGCAGCCGAGTGCAGTAGAGGCACAGTAGGGTGTTATCACGGCCAGGTGTATCTTGTAGCGTTTTGTACCGTGTTGTATTTTGCGCTCTGCGGTAGCATCTGGTGCATATATGTTTTGTGTGCGCCGATTGGTCTGATATACGCTTTGAGGGCGTTCATCCATTATGCGAGCACGCAGCCCGTACGACTTTGCTAACCATGGCCTCCTGATTCTGACCTGTTCGCTCAACGGGGCCAGTCACACATGTGCGAGAAGCGTATGCATGTGGTTATGCGGGTCGGCACCTGCTCAGGAGGTTCACGGGCTGTCATCAGGTTCACGGGCTGCCATCCAGCAAAGCAGTCACTGCGTAAAGCCCACTAATCGCCGCCTTGTGCGACATCAGCAAATAGGTACGCCTTATTGTATACGTAGTCATACATACACAAATCCCAGCCCGCGTTGCAGACACCAACTCACAAGGGTACGAAAGGCAAAAGGGGTGCAACGAAACGCCGATCGCTTGACAACTCATAGACTTGAGGTTAATTACCCAGCGGATTTGCTCGGGTTTTCGAGGTCAGTTCAACCTCCGCAGTGGCGCATCAGCGCTTACCTCGTCCTCCCGCCACCGACTGGCGCTTACACCGCGCCCCCGCGCGCGCGACATCAAGCTCGTCGCGCACGCCTCTCGCGCGTCCTCGTTCCTTGCGCGCGCGCGCGCTTTTGTAGAATACCCGTTTCGGAATGTATGTCTTCGTCCATGTGCATCACGTGGCTCGTANGATCGTATGTCAGTGAAGGAGATGGCACGCAAATGAAAAAAAAAAAAAACTCTACCTCATAACACTGCAGCCTACTACATCTCGCCTATCAGCCATGGACTCTCAGAGATGCGACGAGTGTGGTGCGACAAAGCCTACAGACCTGGAACAGCTTAGTGCGGCGGAAGCAATGGCGTTCCTCACTCGCGCGCTCACACTCGTTCAGGAGCAACGGCGTTCTGACAACAGCCTCGCTCTTCTACCTGGGGCGATCAAACACACACGAACACTTGTGACCTGGGTTCGTGCTATCGCACTCTCCAAGACGAGGCGGACCATGGCAAAAACGAATGGGGATGGGCGCGGGGAGAGGAATCCTGTACTAATGTATGGCTACCGTAATACTAATGAGAACAGTTAGAGCAGAAACCGAGCGCCTGTTTAGGTGGTCCGAAGCGAAGACATACAGTACATTCCGAAACGGGTATTCTACAAAAGCGCGCGCGCGCGCGCGCAAGGAACGAGGACGCGCGAGAGGCGTGCGCGACGAGCTCAATGTCGCGCGCGCGGGGACGCGGCGTAAGCGCCGGTCGGTGGCGGGAGGACGAGGTAAGCGCTGACGCGCCACTGCGGAGGTTGAATTGACCTCGAAAACCCGAGCAAATCCGCTGGGTAATTAACCTCAAGTTGTAAACCTGAGCCAGTGTTCTCACTGGAAACAGACTCGTGTGCATGACTCCGCAGCGTATGAGAGTTTTGTACCCCCTTTCAGCCTCAACGACATCCCCATACCATCGCATTGTCTACTGATGGGTTCGGGGTACTCCTCGTAAACAAGCTTGAATCTGCGACTCGAATCACGTCAGGCCTCAGGCCTCAGGTTTAGGCTCAGGCTGTTCAGACGACAGCTCTACTTTGCCGTTGCGCGGCCGCGGAACCGGGTGCACGCCGCACGACGTAACTGCCTCGTTTCACGTGACTTGCCATATTTGGATTTGTTTACTTCTTAAAGTCTTTCAAGTTCTTCGTACTTAGTAACTTACGGCCTGAGTTTGTTCGCCAACTTGCCAAAGGCCTCACAATACGCACATGTTCTCTTACGCCAGCCACCACGTCCCTCGGTGTCCATAAACAGCATAGGTGCTCGGGCTCGTCCTTGCTCTCAGGCTCGCCGTTTGTATCGTTACATCCACTTCATCTTGGACCACTGCAGGACTAGATTCTACTCCAAATATGGACTTGCCAGTGCCCTCCCCAAATCGGTCGTCAAACAATCACCATAATACACAGAAGAACTTATGAACGTACGTACGCGATCGTACCTTGAAGCTATGCGCCCTACTAGTATTTGCCGTGTCAGTTTTTGCCATGTCAGCCTGAGTTCCATGCGTGTCTCAGCGTCGTGAACGCTGAATCGGGTATTGAACGACACACCTATACTACACCATATGGTAGTTGCGACTATCGGCCTAACTTTGTACTGGCGACAACTTATATCCATTTAGGCGACATATCTACCGCTGAATCACGGTCATAAGTGCTCCCTGACGCTCGGCATGGGCCTCTCTTTCACCCGTAAGCGTATTCTGCGTCGAATTCAGCTCAGCACTGATCTCATTTGACGCATTCCGGTCATCACAGTTGTCAGTGCCTTTCGTCTTCGGAATCTTGAAACCTCAGGTCACTCATGAATCGGCTCAGTGCCGCCCAGGAACGAGCGGGTCCCTCACCTCCGTCCTAGTTCGCTATCATCAAAAGCGGCGCATGATACTCCATGACCGCCAGGCCGACCTCCCTCCTCGTGCAGTCGAATAGCGTCTACACCGTGCTAGAGATAGTGCGCTTGCCTACGTTTGACACATCTGAGTAAGATTGTCGACAGCGTTCGTCGGGACCGCGCTACCTTCGCCCATCATTACCATCGTACTCCGCACGATCATCACCCACATCGGACTTTCCACCGATGGCAGAACTGTAAGAGGCGACCAATCCTCACATCGAGTCACAGAAGTCAGTAAGCGCTGCCGATAGCCACCCGTCAGATGACACGGCAGTTCAGTAGGTGGGTGGCAGATAGTTCCGAACGAGGCATGAGATCTCACTCAAACTGACGTTTGGATCAGGTACGAGAATGTTGGACAGTATCTTCCGCCATGGCATGTTCAATTGGTTGCACAAACTTCTTACGCCGAACAACCCTCCCAAGGACCCCATGTACACTTGATGACCTCGCGGGAGCTGTTCTTGCAGCAGCAATCGGCAGTCTTCCTTACTCTCGAAGGTTTCGAAGCCGGCATCCGAGCACCACAGTCCCGTAATATCAAGCCACCGCCGCCATCGTGCACCCTAACTGGCGCTGCCGTTATATAAGATAGGCCTCTTGCTCTCTCGTTCGGTCGGCGACGTGCATCCTGACCACCAGCAGCTACTCCCCCACTATGCCGCTGTCTACGGGTGCTCTGAGCGTCTTCCTAGACTCAGGTGTACCTCACGCTACTCCGCAATACACTACCCTAGTCGTGATTCATGGATATGCATGGCATTCGGGTGTGTACAACATTATTCAGGCACCTATGCAATGCTTAGTTCGCTTACTTGGTCTCATCCGTAGGCATCTTCAGCAAGCTACTCCTTCTAGCGGAGAAATATCGCATCCGTGTTCTGCTCCTCAACCGTCGTGATTATCCTGGTAGCCAACCGTACTCTGAAGAGGATCTTGCCCTTCTCCGGCCTGTGAAAAACGATGGAGGGGATGCACAGACCCTCGATAACCTGTGGGCGTTCACCCGGGACCGCGCCGTGGAACTGTACACTTGGCTCGCGACGTCTGTTACGGATGGTACAATACGGTCCTTCGACAGAACAACTAGAACGGGTGGCATCGTCCTCGCGGGATGGTCACTCGGGACCGTGTGGATGATGTCTTTGTTGGCCCATGGTGATCTGGCCTGTAGCGTCAGCGACGTCGACCTTCGTAAGGTCATACGCCGCGTCGTGCTCTACGGTATGTTCTCAATACCTCCCCCGACATCTCACACTCATGCATTGTTCAGATCCACCATATCAAGTGCTTGGCTATCATGCGAAGTCTAGTGACCCGCTCTTTGACACCACATTGACTTCAGAAACAATGCTCGACGAGTTTGCGAAGTGGGTTTCTGGCTACTATAACCACGGGATGATGCCGGAGGACATAGAGTACGACACGCCATCGAGGGAGCCACCGCCCACTTTGTATCGCCTCACACCTGAAGAACGCGACGCCGCTTTATACGGCAAGCCCGGCGGTCATGGCGGCTCTGATTACATGCTCATGGGGAACGGGCTCCGCTTTGGCTTGTTTGAACGCTTGCACCACGCCGTGTTCTATCCTGCGCACGACACGTGGAGGGAGACGGAGCTACGGTACGTATGGTGCGACCAATCCCCCTCGGACATACTGTGGGGAATATTGCGCCTCCGTGAGGAGATAGACGAGACGGCGAAGGCGAGGAAGCGCATGCGTCCAGTGACGATTGTCAGATTGCGTCAGGCCAACCACTTCGTAAGTGTATGCCTGCCGTGCTGGAAAATCACGTGCGCTGAGCTAGGACCTCCAGATCCACTGGGATGATCCCGAAAGGGCCATCCATGCCCTCATGGGTGAGGCCGACGATGACAAGGTACGAGGGAGGTAGTCCACTACTTCCATCCGATGTTCTGAATATTACGTCTCAAGGTTGGTCGGTCGGCGAGGGTGTCACCTCGGATGAGTAAGTTATAATCCGCAAGAGCGGTAGTCACGGAGACATGCATGAAGGGGCAAGGGAATCGTAACGAAGGGGAACTTCTTGAAGAGCGTAAGATAGGTTCCAGACTCCATGGTGACGGCAGCCTTGGGCTTGTATAGTATCGTATCAGATCCTCAGCGTTTACGGAAAAGGAAGTGTTCACCGACATCACGTCTTCCTGAATCGTCCTTCCGTACGCTCGGATGGCCAGTTGCATTCTCGTGAGATCTATAATATGCTTACGCCTTGCCTTGTGCCTTATTTTTCTCATACTACCAGTACGTGTCCACACAATCGAAGGTGTAAGATCGGCGGGATTTGATCAACTTCAAGTTCGTAACTGATAGATAGCCCTAAAGTGTTCCCATGACGAACCCATGTGCTATCTCAGCAGAATAGCAGCACGCTGTTCGGTGCTAAACCAATGCGTGACGCGCAGGCACAGTCTATAAGAGGGTGTTCTATCCCCTCTCATGGGCCTCAATCGTCGCCCATCGCAACACTCGTCCTGTCTATTGAAGGACCCGGGCCGCTACTCGTAAAACTCGGGCCAAAGACGTCGACTCTCACCAACGTCACGCTATCAAGATGGCTTCTTCAAGGTCGCTGCTGCACATCATCGAAGACTCTGGAGCACCGAAAGACAGCTCCAGATATGTGACACTTGTAATAGTGCACGGATATGCATGGCATGGTGGTAAGGCAGGCATCCCGCAGTTTGCACCCAATGAGCCTCACGGGTTCTTTTGTAATCGCAGGTAGCTTTACAAAGATGATTCCGTTCACTGACAAGTACAATGCTCGCATCGTACTCGTAAACAGACGAGACTATCCTGGGTCCCAACCCTACTCCGAGGATGAGCTCGCCCTCCTGAAACCGGTCGTCGAAGGGGAGTCAGCGGAAGAGAAGACGCGGGAGAACTTGTGGGCGTACATGCGCGATCGTGCTGCAGAACTTTGCGCCCTGCTTGCGATATTGGCCAAGGAGGGAAAGATCTTACCGTATGACCGAGAGGCTGATACCGGGGGCGCTATCGTGGCCGGTTGGTCCTTCGGATCGTGCTGGTTAACGGCGCTCCTCGCACATGGAGACATCGCGTCAGATGTGCAAGGCATCAACTTGGGTGACTACGTTCGCCGCATTGTCCTACACGGTATGCTGTGTTATACCTCAGCCTTTTGGTGAGTTGCACTCACGCCTGTGTAGATCCTCCATATGGCCCACTTGGATATGCATCACCGGCCGAACCGTGGAATCCTCTCATCGATCCAACTATACCTCCCGAGAATGTCATCGTTGAGTTCGCTAAGTGGGTCAGCGGCTACTACCAGCATGGCTCAACTCCGGAAGAGCTCGAGTACCGCGTCCCTCTGAAGGAGCCTGTACCCACAATCATGCGGTTGACAGAGGAAGAACGCGACAGTGTTCTCTGTGGAGGGCCCGGGAGTCCGGGCGGTTCTGATGACCTATTGCACGCCAACGGCCTCCGCTATGGACTGTTCAAACGCCTGAAGGACGCGGCATTTTATCCGCCGCAGCCGAACCATGGTGCACAAGCCCCCGCGGACACATGGAAGGACACAGAGCTGCGATACGTGTGGTGCGATCGCTCGGTCTGGGATATGCCTTGGTGTTGTTGGGCTCTGCATGCTGAGATCGACGAGGCAAAGAAGAGTGGCACACAAATGCGGCCAATCACCGTGTCGCGTCTACGTGGGGCGAACCATTTCGTGAGTACTTCCACGCCTGATTAATCATTGACGGACTCAGAGCTTGACCATGATTTACACCCACCTTAGGTCCACTGGGATGAGCCGGAGCGTGCATTAAGGGCATTCATCTGTAAGGCGAAAGAACTGGAGACTTGATCCATAGACGGCGTGATGGTGAGGAGCCACAGAAAGCGAGCCGTTTTCTGCAGCGTGACCTGACGCGTCGGCCTACAGCACGTGCCTGGCGGTCACATACTACGTTCGAGTGGAGTCGAGGACCGTCAAAGTCAAGGGCAAGTGCCCGTTGGAGAAGTTGGCTCGAGTTAGGATGTAAAATCTTCTGCTTTTAGAAGGCGACGCACGCAAACGTAGCCAGCGTAAATGAAACGATCGCTATGCACAGTAGCGCGATCCAGTACTTATGAATCCACACCGAACGGGCGCATTTGCGAACATAAATCCCGCAAGAAAGCATGGATAGGAGTGCGAGAGCAACATTAAGCAGATTAACGACAACCAAGTCCGTCTGTGAGATACCAAGACTTCTAGCAAACGAACGGGCCGGGAGAATCCCTCTATATCACCACAAAGGCGACCAGATAGTCAAGCGAGCGCATCACTCGCTCTCGGTGTGGTATTCGTCGTCATCCGCATCCTCAGCGGACGCCTTGGCTTTACCCTGAGCACCATCCTCGTCCGCGACGGGCTCGACGACAACCTGGGCGCCACCCTTGAGCGCGTCGATGTCCCCGATGCGCTTCTCAGGTACCCATTCGATCTCCTTGCGCGGGTACGCAAGCACAATCTTGAAGCCCCACCACTTGTCCACCGACTTGCCCGACTTCTGCATCTCGCCCGCCAACCCGTCCTCGCCCGCAGATCCGCCCTCAGGTGGGGAGACTGGATCGGCATCCTGGACGTATTCCGGAGGAATGAAGAGCGAGTCCACATACGCATACAGCGCAGTGACAGTATCGTTCTCGCCAAAGAACCGCACCACACGGCGCCCGTCAGGCATGCGGATGCCCACGCGCATCGTCTTGCCACGCACAGCCTCTCCCGGACGAGGCTCACGCACAACGAGCCCCCGCCGGATCCAGCGGCGCCACGACATACGGTGTGCCTCCCAAAGCTTCTTTGCCTCTTCAGCCTTCCTGCGTTCTGCAGCGCGACGCGCCTCTGCTTCCGCAGCACGCTTCTTCTCTTCAGCGGCAGCACGTTCCTGCTGGGCGCGTTGAAGGGCACGCTCAGCGTCCCGCCGACGGCTTTCCTCAAACGCACGATCTTGTTCGGCGCGGAGAGCACGCTCGCGCTCGCGCTCAGCTTCCTGGCTGCGAAGCTTATCGAGGACGGGGTTGACGCGCGGGAGCAACTGCTCCGTGAGATGCTTGACGAGCGTTTGCGCGGCAGTGGGCGCGGATGTGGACGGGATCGATGGTCCCTGATGCCGGGAGAGGATGGTCATGGTGGGCGCAGGGGGTTCCGCGCTCGCCGGCGCACGGCGAGGCTGCAAGGCGATGAAGGCAACGAAGGGATATGTGGTCGCCTGGAGCTTCTGAGCAGCTAGGTTTGATTGTTCAGAGACGTTCTGGAGCAGGGAATTGGAGATGACCTACCACTCCAGGCTTCCCTGTCGCGGATATCGCCACCCCAAACCAGGATGTCATTCTCCTGGATGATGCGGACGAAGGTCGGGTCTGTGAGAGTGCTCCTAGATAGAATGTGTGAGTACAGACGCGCAGGCTGGGCGATATCAATGGCATCTGGCTCACCGCTTGAACTCAGCTACGTCGTCATGCTCTTCGCTGACGATTACGATACAGCCAATCTTCATGTCTTTCTGACACGTACGCGCGAACTCTTCGTAGCTCCCGAGGAAGAAATCCGGGAGAAGTTTCATGTCTCCCTCACCTACAGAGCCGTCCCAAGCGCTTCCTCTGGCCGTCAACGTAGAAGGACCTGCCACACCTGTGGCTACGCTCGAACCACTGGCATCTGTTCGCCGCCGGCCGCTGCGGCTGATACACACTGCCCCAGTCTCCTCCTCGAGAGCAAGCACCCACCGCTCAGCAACGCTCTTCGGGTCCTTCGCCTCGCGACCTGCACCGGGGCCAAGGGGGCGATATGACAACGTAGAGAACGTGAAAGGCGCGAAATTCGGAACCGGAAGCCGGAGTGCGCGGAAGATGAAACGCAAAAGGGATAACAAGGGGTATAGCGGGATGGCGAGAATGTTGAATACGACACGTATCGGGCGAGCCACGATGGCAGATAAAGAGTTAGACTCCTAGTGGGATGCGTCAGAGAGTGCACAGATGAATCGGCAGTTCACAATATCAAACGTACCACTGGTCTAAACTCCCGTCCGCTTCTCCGTCCGCTCAATAGCCCTTGCTCAGAATCGTCCACTTCAAACTCTTCGATGCGCGATGCTTCAGGCAGAGGTTGTGATGTATGAGCCGGCGGAACACCATCAAACACTACCTCTGCAGCACGCTAGTGGCAAGAATCAGCACGAGCTTCTAACTCTCCGCACTCTCGGGGGCACCTCGGGGCAGGCAGTATATCCGTCCATGTACTAGGCATAGTTACACATTGAACAGCGTGTAAGGCCTGAGAAGGCCAGCATAACCGAGATTCTCGAACTCAATATCATTCTGAGCAATGAACTGGGTGACGGGCTTCTTTGCCCAATACATGGACAGACTTAACCATCCAGATGCCCCCGGGATCATAAGGCGACAAGTCAACACACCTGCACATCCCAATCTACACTCGACAAGACTCCGATAGCAACCTCGGGGTCGCCTCCGTTCGTGAGAGCCTGGAGCTGCTCGAGTGCGCCCCTTTGGACGGGAGTCAATGAATCGAGGTCCATGATGATATGGGTGAGAGAAGAAGGAGCGTCGAGAGCAGCGAGGACTGCTAGTTGGAAATAGTGTATTTGAGGGCTGCGAGATGGTGCTGCGCTGGCCTGTGTGTGTGGCGGACGCGGTACGGATGCAAGAACGCACTGGGCTGCAGTCAGTGGCGGCGTGTTTATTTAACTGTCCGATTTCTGACATAATTTCTCCGGTGTAAGGCCACTTACCGGCGTCTCATCGTCTTATTCGGGATCTATCGTCTCGGCTGCTGCAACGTCCGACTCAAGTCTTGTCCTGTTCTCTCCGTCTCTCTACCGCCTTCTCAGCTTAGGCCTGCAGCTTGTAAAGCTCCGTTATGGGTGAAGTCGTGAACGTTCTCGTGGCTGTCGCTGTGGTCGTTCTGGTTGTGCGCTGGGCTACCTCTGGTACGCAGCACAGCTTCTCCATCTCATGTGGCTGCAACGGTCTGACGAGCACATCTACTACGGTCCCCTCTCAATCGACGCATGCGCATGAATATGCATGCATGTAGGGAGCAAGGAAAGCTCAGACGCACCATCCCCGTCGGCTGCCCTGGGCTTTAGGCCGAAGAATGTTACCCCCGAAATGGTATGTCCATCTACTCAAATCTCATAGGCTCGTAGCTGATCCTCGCGCTAGGTCGATACGGTACATAACATGTTTCCAGACATACCCAAGTGAGTCCCTATCCTTGTTTATTGCTCCCAGACGCATGTATGTGCTGGCGTCGTCATCTCCAACGTCCATCCGTTTTGAATCGGAAGGAATGGACCCAGACCGACCCGCCGGATCTCACGACATGCGTTATGACCCTTCGTGGGTTACCGCACGGATTTCTAGCTACCTCAGAATGCCTTTGCAACACCGTGATCTCACATACCCCGAATCATCAATGCCATTTGATGCTAACACGATGGGTCTTTCAGGGACAATATTCGCTATGACCTCTTGAGGACAGGCAACGTCGAAGTGACCTCTAACAAACTTCTTGAACGAGGATTCCTTCCCGCAGTACGCATCTTGATTTTACACCATTCTCGCTCACACGCTGAAGCCACCTGCAGCCACCACCCGCATACTACACCATCTACCCTCGGACCGCGGAACCACCCGCTCCGACACAGGCGGTTCCCTCCGGCAACTCAAACGCCGCCGCAGGTCCTTCAAAACCCAAGAAGACCGAGAATCTGCTCACCCGTTACAACCTCGAGTCCCGCGCGACAGGCGTTTCCATCGGCGCTGCCCCGGAAGAGGTTGGTGGCAAGGCGGTGTGGGAAGATAGCCCAGAGAAACGCGAGGCGGCTTTGCGTGAACGCAAGGCGCGGATGATCCTTGCGGCGAGAGAGTGCGTGGTCTTTTCCCTTGCTCCTGCCAGCTTTTGAGGCGGGGTTTACGCGGCGACATGGCATGCTGATTGACGTGCGCACCTTGGCAGGCGGCTGCTCGCCCAGCAAGCGAAGGCGAAGGGGGAAGCGGGCGCGAGTGCGAGTAGCGCGTAATGTGGTCTGTAGTACGTTACTTCTGATTGTCATATATCGTACACATCACTCTGGAATACGTCAAAAAAGCTCTTCACTTCTCCTGCCAACCACGCGCCGGGTCGCCCACAGGTGTCGGTGCTACTCTTCCGTGACTTCTAGCTCGTGGCGATAAGCGTGAAGCCTTCGGGCCTTCCCATGCCTCCTGCTAAGTTACTTGCCGGCGGAGCATGTCCTTTCTGCCAGTGGCGCGTTAGCTCCATACACAGACAGTGCTGTGAACGCGGAATTTCACTGATAGCATCGTGTTCGCCGCAGCGTCATGGTGCAGCTCCTCACCGTAAGTGAGAACGCGAACTCAGCAGAGCCTTGATCTCACCACACCGCAGCTGGTTCAACTACTGCCACGGTACCAAAAACCATAATATGGCTGCGAACAGCTGGGCTTCGACTTCCAATCATCCCACAAATACTGACACCGCAGGCTGCAGTGAAGTCGACGAAGTCCTGCAAAGAAGCGCCAAGAGCACCAATGCGACAGATTAGGCAGGTCTTGTGGTTCGGTGCCAGAAGTGGTTACCACCCTCGTCGCTGCGATCCGCGAAGGCCACAGTGCTTGCTCCCATGGATCTGAGCGGCGAGCGCTGATTGGTACGCGGGTTCTAACTTCTTACCAACTTCTCGAGAGCGGAGAACACTGCGAACGGCAGATGATCAGCCTCGGATCAGACTATTTGGGCATTCCATTGGTCCTGGGTGCAGTAGGCGGAGTAAAAAGCCTTTACATCGAGTTCTAGTTCAACTTCTGTGGGTAGATTTGAAGTCTATCCCCATATCTTTGGACGATGGCGCGAGTTCACCAGGAAGACTCTGGGGTCGAGCCTTTTCGTCGCAAGATTGGGGGATAAGCACTACCGCCTTCGATGATTCGCAATGTGAATCATTCGCACGGAAGAAGATGGATTTGGGAATGCGCATTCCATTTATTGAACGAGACAACGAGCCACAAGACCAAGACATTTCCAGACGATGAAACATATCACGAAGCTCCGAGACGAAGAACGCAGACTCGAGACACGATACATGGCAGAGACAGTCAAATCATCATAGCAGGATCAGTTCAGTCAGACCTCGCAATCATTCTTCTTACTCCATCTTGATCACCATCAGGATCACTCTCGCACCCAGACACCCGCACAGCGCAGTCCTCAAGGAGTTTGGTCGCCGACTATCGCATCTATTAGGGTATGGCCAGCTCGCGCACNGGGGGGTATCGCCGCCGCTACAACCTACAGAGATCGGTACACTATAGATGAGTAACTAGTAGCGTAAGGCATGTCGTGACTACAAAAGACGCGGACCTGCTCAGGCCATTTAGAGGCCGAGGAGCTTGATGACCGTGGCAATGTTGAGCGTCAGGATGAAGGGCACGACAGTGCTGAGGAGAGGGACGAGGATGGCAATGAGATCGCCGACGACGGTGCCGAGGACAGCAACGACGGCGCCCAGGAGGATGCCAACAACAGCGCTACAAGACGGCGTTAACACTCGTCCAGAATATGACAATCATGCTCCACCTACCCAACATCAGCAAGGAGAGCAAAGAGGGCAGGCTCGACGGCACCACCAAGGATAGTCAAGACAGCACCAAGAGCACCGAAGACGAGCTACGGTCGTGATCAGCTGTATGTCTCTCGATTACCAGGGAGTCACTTACAGTGAGGACGGCAGCGACGATGGTAGCGAGCTCATGGGCGGCGAGCTGGACGGTACCGTCGACGCTCGCAAGGATGACCTCAACGGGCTGTCCCGTGAGACCCTGGATGGCGTGGACAGTGTTGATGAGGATGGTCTTGATCTCGCCGGCGGGGCCAGTGATAGCAGCAACAGTGGCGTTCTGCTTGGTCACGAACTCTGCAATAACGTATTAGTTATTGCATATAAGTAGGGAGTGGTAGGAGCACTTACTGAGCTGGTCGGTGGGCGCAAGAAGCTGCTCATGCGCCTGAGTGAGGATGGCAGCCACACTTTGGGGGGCATCACGACGGAGGACACTGCCCACAACGGGGATGTCACTGACGGCGGAGGTAAGGCCGCCAACTATCGGCAACGAGCCCACAACAGGGAGGTCACGGCCCACGCCGGGGAGACCCTTCGTCAGGCCCTCGACGACACCGCCGACGACGGGCAGGCCGCCCACGAGGGGAACGTCGCGACCCGAGAGAGGGAGCGCGGAAGTGAAAGCGCTGAGCGCGATGGTAGCGGCGACAGAGAGGGTGCTGAAGGAGAACATTTTTGCAAAAGAGCGTGGGGGAAAGGCGAAGTGCTGTGTGAGCGACTGAGAGTGGGTTGGAGGAGGTAGAGAGAAGAGTGACTCGAAGTCAGTGAGGATATGGGGAGACTCGTAGCCGCCTTTATACCCCGAGCCCGAGCCCGGTCGAGCTTGGTTCTGACGACATGGATGTACCCGGGGATCTGGGATGGATTGGTGGCGGTTGGACGCGAAGCTGGAATAGTGCACGAAGTGTTTCAAGCAACTTTCACGCTGCCGAGAGAAGCATGCTAGACTCCACCCGAGGACACATTTGATCAGACCAGACTCCACAGCACGAAAACGTTGCGCTCACGAATCTGGGAAGATCACGCGTACACTGGTCCCGCTCTTCCATCCGTCATTTGCGGACGTTCTCATCACCGGCGGTCTGACACGGTCCAGAGGACATAATAGCTCTCAGCCCTGCTGCCATCGAACGGTGTACACGGCAAGGGAGGTCGCACACCCGGACGTCAGTGAGGATGCTGCGCGCCGCCTCGACGCGTATGGTAAAGTATGCGGACGTCGGCTAGCGTACGCGTCCCGCTAAGAAGTCCGCATGACGTACGGTGCGCAGGGAGGCGGCAGCGGAGGAGGCGGAACGGAGGGCGCGATGAGTGGCTTGTCGAGATCGGTATGTTACGCGCCCTAGAAACGGGGTGCCGCATGGCCCTCCATCTTTACCGGACCAATCAGATGTTGAGACATATGCAGCGCCCATTAAGATCGGGTCGGTGAACGGGTGAAGATGGCTGGCTTCTTGATTGTGAATTGAGCGGGTTTAGAAGAAGGCGTGGGCTCGGCGAGAGGAGACGACTGGCCACGACCAGGCGGGGCTTCGGATTCTGTTCGAGTGGGAGATATTGAACGATGGCGTCGACCGGCGGATCGATGAGGCCATTGCAAGAGAATTCGAACGGATTGCGCAGGATGACCAAATGTTGACCCGGATACTGCAATGCGTTGGTCGAGATTGGAGTGGAACATGAATGTGTATGTTGACAGGCAGGCAGGCTGGACCTCCTCGTCGGAACTACCAGCACGGTGGTATCTACTATTATTGGAATGGAATACGCATGCTATGTGCGACCTCTTGAACGAGCACGATACTTTCGTGTGCCTCCGATTCAACGCCGAACCAAGGAATTGTGGATCTGCAGCATGAGCTTGCAAGACAGCTGCGTGTAGAACGGTTGTAGGGAAGAAAGATGGGAACCTGGACTGAAGGCGTTGAATAAACTTTAGTTTTGGCTTTAGAGTTCCTTTCCCACGGTTTATCGGCCGTTGGAGGTGTTGCACAACAAGACCAAACAGTGCTCTGGCTGCAGCACGCGTCGAGTGCCACAAGTTGAGACTGCGGTAGACAGAATACTCGGCACACGGTATCGTTCTTCGGGTGCTGCCCAGGCTCTGCACACTACGCCCACAATGTCCAGCCTCTTCCCCTCCTTCGATAGTTTCGTCAAAGTGAGCAGGAATTCTCGTTACTTGTGCGGGATCATCGTGCTCATACATGAGCTAGGGGACCGCCACCACTGTCGCAGGATTGTCGACTGTCGGTGAGTTACTGCCGTCACGCCAGTCTATCCAGAACATAATCTACATACTGTTCCTGCATGTGACACCGGCTCATTGTCTCAATGCTCTGCGCAGGCGTTGGTCTTCTGTTCTTCGGTCAAAACTATCTCATCTACCCGTCCGCGTTCCCTCCGGGCTCCCGCACCGGTACGTATACGTGCTCGTTCCAAACCACGCCCATCATAGTCCTGAGCACCCTCAGCGTAGAGGTCCCCACCCCAGCGGACTTTGACCTTCCATACCAAGACCTGCCCCTGACCACGCCTGATAACGTCACTCTCCGATGCTACCTCCTGACCCAGCGCACAGAGATGCCGTTCCCTGGCGCAATGCCGGTCGAGACCTCTGAGCACGAAACAAACGAAGAGGTGCGTACATTATATCCGAGAGCCCACTGTGGGCCCACACGAAGTCATTCGCCACCTATCATAACTCTGTCGAATGACATGGGCGTCCGTCTGTCCATGAGAGACCTGGGCTAAGCTTGGGTACAGCGACCAACTGTCACTGTCAGCCGGTCCCGCTTCTTGCGCCTCCGAGCGCGCTTAACAATCTGGACGAGCCATATTCTCGATTGAATTGCACAGTCGCTCGGTGGCTGTCGCGTCCACTGCTCGTAGTTCTCCAATCGCAAGCATGCACAGTGCCCCTTACTGACGTCAAGGGTCTCAGTTTGCAGCTCGGCGGCCCACCATCCTCATGTTCCATGGGAACGGTGGAAACGTCGGCCATCGTATTCCCCTTGCGAAGGTGTTCTACGTCAAGATGCGCTGCAACGTCCTCATGCTTTCTTATCGGGGGTGAGTCTGAGTGCGACGGCTGTGATTCGGTTCATGAACGGCTCATCGTGCGGCGTTGAAGATACGGTCGCTCGGAGGGCAGCCCCTCGGAGAAAGGCATGCACCAAATTGGACTTCGTTTCGCCCGTCTGTATACTCAACACCCGCCACGCCAGGTATTCGGATAGACGCTCAATGCGCGCTTGACTATATTCAGTCCCACTCCATCCTCTCCAAGACACCCATCGTACGTCCAACCGACCTGTGGCCCTGGAGAAAATTCGCATGATGCATCTTGTACAGATACTTTATGGCCAGTCCATCGGCGGAGCTGTCGCCATCGACCTCGCGCACCGGAACCCGCACGCGGTACGCCACAGTTCCCTCCAACCTCTGATACCTGCAAATCCCTGACTGTCGCAATCCTCTGCGCCCTTTGCCCATTCGTGCACGCAGGTGCGCGCACTCGTCCTCGAGAACACGTTCCTCTCCCTTCCGCGCCTGGTCCCGTCCGCGCTTCCGGTGTTGGGCCCGTTTGCTTTCCTCTGCCACCAAAAGTGGGACTCAGCGTCCAAGGTGCCGCTCATTCCCGCCGAAATCCCGATGCTCCTCTTGAGCGGCGTCCGCGACGAGGTCGTTCCCCGCGAGCACATGCAGGAGCTCTGGAAGCTTGTTCAGCAGCGTGTTCCCCGTGGCCGACGTCCCAGCGATCAGCCACAGGGCGAAGGAGACGTCAAGGAAGCCGAGAGCCCCAAGCACCCCGCTGCAAGCCACTCGCGCTTCATAGAATTTCCACGGGGCACGCACAGTACGTATCGCTGCACATCAGCTGCACTCGTCATAACCGGAGTAAGGATGGCACGAGCTGACGCTTGCTCCGTAGATGACACTTGCGTTCAAGAGGGGTACTGGCACGCGGTTGCCGCCTTTGTGATGGAAGTCGCACCAGAGGAAGCGCCCTCATCTGCGACGTCCGCGACAACACCCACCCCGTCGATATCCTCAATATCTTCGTTGCCCTCGACGACCTCGACGTGGGACGAGTTTGAGTCCTGAACTTCGAAGTCAGTCTTCGTTTTCGGCTCCGGCTTTGGCTACGGTCTAGACTTTGGCAGCAGCGGAGGTCAACTATGTAGGTAGGTTATTTGCGGGCGAACTTCGGACTGCGATGCGCGACTGCGGTAATGGAGCGACCCCACCCCGAGCTTCGCCGGATCGCATCTGTGCATAGCGTCCTTCGCGGCCTCGCCCGCGACTTCCCTGTCCCTTGCTCGTGCGTCGTTCTCGTGTACTTCTAGCTCCGATACCCCTTCCATCTGCGTATTTGGTCAAATGGATATCTGTCCGTCATCGTTCTCAAGCTGAAGCTCGCGAGGAGAGCTTCAACCCGACACCTGGGAGCCTAGCGAGGCACGGTCCCAGTCAATTTTTCTCACTAGGTCCGGTGCTACTCGTATCCTGTTCGGGCGATGGCACCCCACGATAAGGAGGGCAGATTGAGCCCAAGCCTGTGTGTAAGATGCTGTGCGATGGGAACGGCCGGCGCAGGCACACTGCGAAGTGCACGACCACTACGCGGACGACCTTTGACGACGCAGAAGATCCCGCCAGGAAGCGGCGCGCGCGGGCACGTCGTCCACTCGATCCCCCGAACACGCACCTTTCTCGTGGCTGGCGGCCGCACAAAGTGCGCCGGCGGTCGTTCTTGCCTGCGGCGACAGTGCGCTGTCATCATATTCCATGCTAGCAGCCGCCCGTCCCAGGACCACCGGGCTCAATCCGGTCTGGCAGCTATGCACGCACGGATGCAGTGGATCGACAGCGCGGGCACAAACGGCTGGCATGCCGAGAGGCCTCGATTGCCAGTGCTCGTTGCGCGACGTTGGTGGTGCTTGGTGCTTGGGGATGGCGCAACCGCGTCCCATGTTCGTCCGATCGCGGTTTGTGCACTGAACACGCCTCGAGGTCCCATGGCGGTGGTACTGGCAGCAGGTACAGCGGCGCTATGTGCGCTCGTCATTGAGGACGATGGTGATGTCAAGGGTGATTCGTCCCAGGAACATGAACGAAATACAACCCATGGTGAGTGTCCACCACGGAGGGCGGCAGTGTTTGCGGGAGCGCGAAAGTTCGGGGCAGAGAACCGGTGTATGTCCAGCCTCAGGGTCCAACTCAGTCCACCGCAGCAGTGTATCTTTGTCCGTCGTAGGAGGCACATCAACCGCGACGAATATCCAATTCAGCGACATGACGTTCAGAACGGTCATAACTCGAAGGGAGGTGCCGAGCCCATGTCAAACCCAACGATATTTCCTGCGAGCGTCCTACCGGTACATCAGAACGCCGAGGACGCTACTGAGTAGTATGAGGTCAGCGCGACGTGTTCTGTGTCAACGAGTATAAGCACCGCCAGAGCGAAGACGTCCAGGGAAGATCCAAGTAGACGAACACTGGCACGCGTACGCAGCATTCCCGCAATCACGTCTGAGCCGTGCCCTCGGCGGCGAATCGTAGCGGTTCCTCAGACGTCGACGTCTTCCTCTCTCCCGTGCGTGCACCCTCAATTGGCTGAAAGGAAGCTGCGCTTCGACATCTTCGAAGCGCAATGGACAGGTAGAAAGGCCACGGTCGACAGGATGTGTTCGTTCAGTGCCGATGATCGTGAACGTTCGATACTCATGTTCAAGACGTCAGTGATAGCAGCGCTACTTCTATCCGACAATGACATTCAAGGTGCGTCATAACCTATACACGATGCCCCTTACCTCCCAAACCTTACTCCACTGCAACCTCATGAACCAGGGCACACGAGGCTACGGGGTGGCATGTCCACAGGGAGAAGGTACGCAGGCCACCGACGGGACGGCTCTGAGTACAGGTCCCGTGTACACGACCCATCGCCAAGTACTCCAGGATAGACTGTTCAGCAGCCGAGACGAGAATATCGGAAGGCCAGGCAGAAGATCAGAGTAGTTGGGGTCAGTTCATAAGTGCCCGAGCCAAGATTGAGGCCGTGGAGCTCCGTCAAGTAAGCTCAAGGTTGCAGCTGCACTAGCGAAGCACAGGGACGTTACTTCGATGAAGACCGCGAGATGAGGAGCTGGAGGCAGACAATCGCGCTATGGGACAATAGTGGGATTCGGAGACTGGACAGCATGACGCGAGATCTAGGGTTTTGTAGTAGTTCTATGCAGGCGAGCGAAACAAAGTAAGAGTATTAAAGTGGGTAGGTGTGCAAATCATGGGTGAGGAGCTATTAGGTAGGGGGGGGTGAAGAGTGAATCTAAAAAGTAGGGGGANGGGGGGAGGGGCCACTGGAGGCGAAGAAAGACGAGACGACAGAGCGACGAGAGCGACGATAGCGACGAAAGCAGCGATAGCGAACGAGAGCAGCGAGAGCGAACGAGAGCAGCGATAGCGACGAGAGCAACGATAGCGACGAGAGCAACGATAGCAGCAATAGCAAGCGATAGCAGCAAGACCGAACCGTAAGCACCACCGCGAGGGCAGTACCAGGCCCACCCGAGACCGAGCGTGCCTCCTCTATTTCATCATTCCAGCAGATCTATCCTTCCTCTCTCCACCCTGCGCACCTCCTTGACCCCGCGCCGGGCCCACCAGGTCTTCAGCCGTCGTACCACAACCTCCCAGCCAGTCCAGAAGGACCAGCGAGTCTGAGGAGTGGGGCCTGAACCTGATGAGTCTGCGTCGGAGCCCGGGCCTGGGGTTGTCGAGCCCGGGAGTGCGTCCTCGAGTGAGATAGAGTCGAAGGTGCTTTTCGTCGTTAGACCCCAGAGAGGAGATGAGCGACCAGCAGACGACGGGGTTGAGTGGTCGTCTGAAAGGTCCAGGTCTACCGGGGTCGTTGTTTCCGTCCAGCGTNGGACGATGCCGTAGGGGGCGAAGTGTTGGCTGATGCCGCAGAGGGCAGAGCCAAGGGGGGGCGTAGCCGTAGGGGGCGCAGCCGTGGGGGTTGCCGTANGGGGGCGGTGCCACAAGAGGCGAGGTGCGCGAAGTCTGCGCATAGGGGTTCGCAACAAGGTACGCGAGGGCGATAGCTTGCAGGGAACAAGAAGAGCCTAGGCTAGCATCTGAAGGGGAGGCCTGGAAGGCGGGTGGGGCAGCATCTTCGCCCAATGCTTCCGAGCCCGCAGGACCGGCGGGACTCGGGCGCGTGAGCGACATTGAGGATGTACCCCACTCGCAAGCAAAGCGGTGTCGGTAAGTGCTACCGAAGTCCGAAGAGGAGGACATGATCGCGTCGAACTTGTCAGTAGCGGTCGCGATGCCGTGGTAGGCGTCAGATGCATTGTAGCACTCGAGGGGTGCCTGGAGGGCAGGGGCTGCAGGGTTCTTCTTCGCAAAGACCGATTGCAGCTTTTCAGTTTGGGTAATCGCGCGCCATGTCGACTGCTTGGTCTCGATCGCTGGCGCTGGCTCGGAGCGGGTGGCTTCGAGCTCTGGGGATACCCAGTGGAAGAAAGGGTAGGGGTTTTCTCCTTCGCCGTAGGGCTCACAGAAGCGGATGTAGCGTACGTTGGAATCCTGAGATAGTAGAGGTTAGATGAGGGAAGCCTGTGAGTAGAATACACAACGTACAGCCTTGAGGTCCGCAGGGGCCTTGACAGCGGACGCTGGCTTCCGGCACGCGACTTGAGCCCAGTCGCTAGAGGCGCCTGGCTCAGCAGAGGAAGAGGCATATGTGACATTGAGACTCACATGGTATCAAACCAGGGGTGTTCTTTGATCTGCTCCCAAGTGGGCCTCCTTGATGGGTCCTTGGCGAGCATCTTGGCGTAGAGCGGTCATGAGCACGCAAATTACTGCAAAAGTGGAAGAGAGAACTCACCGCCTGGAGCAGATCGCTTGCGTCACGGTCGACATGATCATCGACCTCGACCGCCGCCAGAACGACATGGGAAATGGCCTCATTGGTGGGCATTCCCTTGTTGCCATAGCCGAACGGCAGCTGGATCAATTGTTAGTGGCTATCCTCCCGAGGAACAGCGAAAATAGTTTGCTTACCTTTCCATGGAGCATCTCGTAGAGCGTAACTGCGAACGACCAGACGTCCGCCTCGTACGAATGGTCCTTCGATTCGAACATTTCGGGAGGGATGTAACCAAATGTGCCACACCCTCCCTGGGTATGGTCCTTCTTGATGGACAGCTCGGCCGCGTCCTCGTCGTCTTCCTCGGTATCCTCCTTGTGTTGCCACATCTTGCGCTTCTTCCACGGCTGCTGTTCCACCGTGCGCCCAAACGTACGCGCGAGGCCAAAGTCGGAAATGATGGCCTCGTCCTGGGCGTTGAGAAGAATGTTCTGGGGCTTGATGTCGCGGTGGATAATCCTCTGGCGACGAAGTTCCTCCATGCCCACAATCTACGAAGAGTTAGCTCAGAATGAGGGTAGGTTAGAACGAACGACGTACGATCTGTGCGGCATAGCGGCGGGCCTCGTTTGCCGAGAGCTTGCCCTGCTTGCGAATCCTGCTGCTAAGGTCTCCGCCCGGGAGATAATCCTAAGAGAACATAAGCAATGCGGCGGACGACCAAGCAGATGCGTACTCACTGTAATAAGGTAGAAGTGGTCGTCGTCCTCGAAGCTCCCCTTGAGGCCCGTGAAGAAGGGGTTGCCTGCAAAGGTCTGCATGACATTCTGCTCCACGAAGGCGGTGATGAAGTCCTTCGTGTGGAGCATCTCCTTCTTGATGGCCTTGAGCGCAAAGAGCTTGTCCGTAAGCGTGTCGTGGACGAGCATGACGATTCCCTGCCCGCCTTCGCCAAGGACGCGAATCGGGCGGAAGTCGTCGATCGTGAGGATGCGCTCGCAGGCGGGCTCGGTGGCGACTTCGTCGACCTTCTTGGCTTCTGGGAGCTCAGAAGCAACGAGGGTCGTGTGAGACGCCGTGGAGAGCTTGGCCTTGGGCTCAGGAGCTTCGGCGGTGAGGAAGGGGGTGGCGGGGTTGGAGGCCATTGGCATCGGCGACCCGACGAGGGTGGGTCACATTGGAAAGAGCGACCGGCGTCGGCTTGTCAGCCTCGGCGATCATGAGCGTCGCCTTGGGGGCCTCGGCGACCTCCAGATGCTCCAGCTTGTAGGTAAGCTACGCAGCGCGGTGAGCCCAGGACCATACAGCCTAGAGGGTGCTCGAGGTACTCACCATCTCGCCGTCCTCACCAAACGTCATGCAGACGTGGACGGGGCCAAAGGTGTCCAACTCCCGCTGGAGGGCCTCCTCGCGAGGCTCGGTGGTCTTGACGACCTCCACGGTGACCTCCACGACTGGCGTGGGGGCAGTGGCGATGGCTTTGGTCTTCTTGGCGAGACCGAAGAACTTTCTGAAAGGCATCGCGAGTGGGGTGGGTGAATGTAGAATGTGGGGATGTGTGTTATGCGTGTAGTGCAGCTGGGATAGTGGCAGTAAGAACGAAGAAGGATGACCAGCCTCCGCTCAGGTTCGTCGCTTTTTATGAGGAAAGCAAGGTAGGCCTGATCATAATAGTGGCTGGATATCAGCCTGGACGTCAGCCCCGAAAACGACGATCGTGACATTCGAATGGATAGCAGGAGGCACCACGACCGTCTAGAGAGATCGTCATCAGGAACTATGCCATGGAGTACGAGTGTCTCTCTTCCCACTCACCCAGCAACACATATACTCCAGGGCTGCCTATTCCTGCCTCCCCCACAGGAGCCATTGCGCCGCATCAATGCTACGTTTGCCAAGTCAACGCAGATGGTCGCATAGTGAGTTTGAAGATAGCCTGCAGTCATCACATAGTAGTCGAAAAGTCTACCGGTAGGCGTTGGATGCACACAGCGAAGTCATCGAAGGGCGAATGTGTTAACGCGTCCAGGCTATCGGCGTCCAGTAGGACGTGACGTCATCGTCATCGAACTACTTCACTTGCCTTTCTTGGACACTGGCCATTGCTTTTCCCACGCTGCGACGCCATGAAGGACCACCCGAAGGGCCAGTTTCCGAGTTTCAGAAAACGTAATGAAGTAGCATCGATAGCAAAGCACGGTCAGCAAAAAAAAGGTATAAGTAGTACAAGCGAAATCCACAATACAGATAAAACATTAGAAGGGCGTGTAGTAGACCGGGACCATGCCATTGGTGGCGCGTCAGAGTTCGGCATCCACCTGCGGGCAGTCCCACCCGTAGACGAACTCCTCGTCAGAGCGTTTCGTGTTTTCGTCGGGTCGCACAGGGTTGCAGATACCCGCGTCAAAGTGCTCCTTCAGGAGGAGATCGGCGACGTTCCGCGCGGCGATGGTCTCGGTCTCCATCGTCGAGATCAACCTAGTAGATGGTGAGTACGATGTATACGACGTCAGATTAGGCACGGGAAGAACGTACGGCTCGAAGGCATTCACGTAGTACAGCCCATCTGCGAGCTTCACAGGCGGGAACTCAGTCGTAGGCGGAAGAACGGGGTAGGCATCCCACTCCTTGCGCAACACCCAACCCACATTGCCTCCAAACATACGTTCCAGCCACTCGTCCTCGACCCTGTTCTTCGAGAAGATCTTGACGACCCATTCCTTCTCTCCCTGGGCATTCGTCTGCACTACACCATCCTTGTCCCTCACGGGCCCGTGGTACGTGAGCGAGTTGAACTCGGGCTCGGGTCCACCGCGCGAGCGCACGCCTTCGTACGTTGTGAGCAGCGTCGTGGGCGCCTTGGCGCCATGCCCGAGGTTGAAGTAGTTCGGGTTGGGCGTCGGGGACGACGTGCTGAGGAGCGTCACGTGCAAGTGAACATAGGGCTGCTCTGGGACGAGAGCAAGGGAGGCCTTGAAATTGATCTTGGCCTGATGGAAGGGCGCTGCGAGGATCACTGCACGGTACAAGCGCGGCTGATCGAACGCGGTCGACTCCACTAGCCAAGGTCCAGATGGGTGGTAGTGCGAGATCGACCTCACCTAGAATATGGGGTAAACTTAGTGAAACATAAGCCACGAACGTAAGTAGCGTACCGTGGTGTTGAGATACACAGATGCCTTCGAGTTCGCGATGAAATGTTCAAATATCTGGAAGTTCCCTCCCTTGACGCTCGACGCCCCGGAAGCAGCAAGAGAACAGAGGCCCTCAAGGGCATGAATCTGATCTACGTTCTACGCCAAATGTCAGCCCAAAAGCATGCATCGAGTACCAGTTTTGACCTACGTGGCCATAGTTGACGCGCGTAGCAGCCTCGACCAACTCTCTCGTCCAGCGTCTGTCAATGCCCTGTAGGTCGAGATACTCGGCGGTGGTCTGTGCAGCGACGTCCGCCCAGCCAAGCTCCGAGACGACAGAGGAGACGTTCGACCATTGCGGCGCATGGGGGCTGTACAGCATCAGGAATCGGTCGACCATGCTCTTCACCCTGGCAGTCGCAAATGAGATGTTATTCGCACATGTAGCAATCTAGAGGCTGCTTACAAGGCCTGGGTTTTGGTCGGGGCCTTGTACCCATACCGCCAAATGATCTTAATCTTGTCCAGCCAACCGCTGTAGAAGCTCCCACCACCAGTCTAGAACAGCTGGGTCAAGCGAGGCTCCCGAAAGACGCGAAGTAGCACTTACTGTCAAGGCGAATTCCTGACCATCCCAGATCCCCATGATGTCGTCATCGTCGCCCTCAAAGTTCACGCGTTCGAGGCCAAATTCATCGACAGCGCGCCATAGGTTCTTGTTGACCTTGACGAAGATGGAAGCTCCTAGTTCAACAGCTTCGAGTGTCTCGTTGTCGTACGGAAAGACAGTGGTGCTCCCTACATGGAATATGCTTAGCTCCTCATCACCGCACGCCCGAAACGCCCAGATTGGGGAGGGAACCAGTGAATGTCTGCACTCACGTCCACCAATGTACGAGTTCTTGTCATACACATCCACTTCTACGTCCAACCCATACCGCTCCTTCCCCTTCGCGATCCAATAGGCAGCAGACGACCCTGCAGCTCCAGCCCCAATGATTGCAATGCGGTTCGGTGTTGCAGGGTCGGGAAGCTCAGGAGCTACGAGTGGGGTCTGCGAGCCACTGAAGAAGGGTAACTTGATATTGAACGGGAGCTGGAACGCATACGCAGGAAAGAATGCAGCAGTTGTCGCGAGCAGCAGTGTTGGAGACCTCATCCTGACCACAAGTGAAGGGAGGACGTGGACGGTGGTGGTGTCGAACAGGAAGCACTGGTGTTAGACTCGAGACACTTGATGGCGTTGTTCTGGCCCCGCAGTATTGTTCGAAGCCAAGGTGGTGACGCCGGTGTTAGTTTGGTGAACCTCCTGCCACCATGCAAAGAGGCTGAGTCCTTAGAAGGCATTATTCCTGCGAACTTCTAGTCAGCTCTAGTCGCTGCAGCTCCTAGGCATTCCGCTCCAAGTTGTAGCCGCGTTGAGCCTGATGCTGCAGGAACTTGAATCTTGGAAGGGTTGTCCCCGGAGACCCCGGCCCGACGGCCCGTAGATTTCAGCCATACTCTGGGCGCTTCACTGGGATGGTGCATCTTCACGCTCTTCCTGCAAACAGCAGTGCAAGGCCTCAGATCTCAGAGTCGACGTTCCCGTTACTGTTCTTCTCTCCACTGCCGACTGCATACAGCAGCTTCACTCGCGACATACCCGGACTACGAACCACATCTTGAAGAATGACCGGAGAAGCAGCTGAGGGCAGCGCAACACGACGTGCGGCAGAGGTGCTCGAGGTAGAGGATGAGGACCAGCGTCAGGAGCGTATGCGTGAGTATTTGTCTCGTCTGTCGTTGCGACTCACGTCTTACAATCATCTGCTCTAGACAGTTTACTTGCGAAACTAAACTCTTCGTCGAACGCAAGCAGTGCGGCTATACCGCCGTCCCGACCGTTTGACTTTGGAGACAGGAGCATACACCCCGTAGCACCGCCCATGGAATGTACGTTGCGTGCAGTTTATCTACCTAAGAAAACGCAAAGGCTGAATACATGGATTAGTGCTATCACGCGTACAAGCGTTCCTCCCTGAACTCGCTGCATCTAATGCCGAACTTCTCCGGAGAGCGAGAGAAAATCCAGAGAGCGTGGACATCGAAAACATCGACGAAGACCAGGAGCAATATATCGAAATGGTGTGCAATCATACTGCATTGATGTCGTCGAGCGCACGCTGACTGTCCCACCCACCAGAACCTCGGTCTGGGTGTATTTGAACACCGCGGCGACCTTCCTCCTGGTATCCCTGTCACAGAAGTCGACCTCGACGCACAGATGAACAGCTCAGACTCAAGTTCAGATTCGGACTCGGGCTCTGACGGTGATAGCTCTGAAGACTCTGACTCGAGTTCCGAAGAAGAGTCCTCATCCGAAGAGGATTCTAGTTCCGAGGCAGACATTGTGATCTCCAGTCAAAAGCAGGAGCGACCGAAGAAGCCCTTACCGAGACGCAAGGATACTTCAGGTGCCCCGAAGCCAGGGATCGTCGTTCTCTCAGAGACAGTAGACGACCCCATGTCTTCAACATAACGATGTCGGTTGCTATCAATTCACTCACTTGCACTCGTTATGCATCACTGTTGCCGGCAGTGTTTCCGCTCATGGAGCCTCTGCAACTGATAAACATATGTTGGAACGCCGCGTCCGATGCAGAAAGCCCACTCTAGAGTGCTTCGAACGCCCTGCGCGCTCATCTTGCTGTGTAATGGTTCTAGATGAGGCTCCGAGCCGCTGTCGGCGATTGCCCAGCGGCACTGACAGCCTTTAGGTTTTCCGGACGCTCACGCCATCTCTGAATCACGCCCCCTTTACATATATAGGGGGTTCTGTGACCCAAACGTTCTACTCCCCTCACTACAGCCGTCGTCTCCGCGTGAGAGAAATCGTGGACGCTGTGTCGTAGAGCAGCCAATTTCCAAGGACACAGCAGTTTCCCGGACGTATCCTGACCACCATTATGTTCTTCACAGGGGCATTGTCAGCTGCGGCATACCTTGTCCTCGTTGTTGGAGCACAGAACTTCGAATACCCGCAGGAGGCGCCTTCCGACCTCGAAGTCCAGACGCCGATCTTCTTCACTCCGATAAACTACACGTCTGCGACCAATCGCGTCGCTATCATCGGCGCGGGTGCAGCTGGGTCTTCTGCCGCGTTCTGGATTGGGAAAGCCAAGGAGCGTTATGGCGTCGACGTCGAGATCGACGTATATGACAGGAATCCCTATGTCGGTGGCAGTGAGTATCTACGTTGGATTATATGGTCTTGTGAGGTATTCAAGTACTGACTGATTTGGCAGGAAGCACAGTGGTGCAGCCGTATGACATGCCGGAGCTCGAGCCGGTCGAGCTCGGCGGCTCTGTCTTCGTAGAAGTGAACAAGAACCTGTGGCGAGCCGTCGACGAATTCGGGTTCGAACGTATTCCGTTTGAGAATGCGAGCGACGTTGTGGGCATCTGGGATGGACAAGAATTCGTGGCGATGGTATGCGCTATGTGTACTATGGGCAGATGGCGTACATGTACTAATTTGTCACGTTCTGCGTGAAGTATGGAGGTCCGGGTTGGTACAGCGGATGGCTGGGGAAGGCCAAATTGCTCTGGAAGTACGGGTACCACGCCATCTCCAAGACGCAATCATTGTAAGTTACCGAGCAAGCTGCAGCGCTGATATCACGGTCATAGACTGATCCTCATTCACATATATGTGCAGAGTCAAAGAAATATCCGAGACCATCCTCACGCTCTACGCCCCAGTCACGCATAGATTCAAGAGCATATCCGAACTCGCCTCGAACCTCAACTGGGACGCCATCGCCTCGCATACCACCGCAGACTATCTCGACTCCCAAGGTGTCAATCCATCCTGGACGCGCGAGATGGTCGAGGCTGCAACGCGGATCAACTACGGCCAGGTGAGTCTCACACCGCCCGCCTTGCTCCTCTTATGCCCATGCGTTCAACAGAACGTGGATGATATCCATGCGCTGGAAGGATTCGTCTCGCTGGCGGCTGCGCGCCCATCTAGCATCAAGGGCGGAAACTTCCAGATATTCGAACAATTCCTCGCGCAATCGAAGGCTTCCTTGCATTTGAACACAACTGTGCGTACACTGGGACGCGCACTTTGGTTAACATGAACGTTTTAACGTTGATCGATCGCTAGGTGTCAGCTGTATCTAGGACATCGCTTTCTGACCCCTGGCTCGTGAAAACGACAGGCTCTGAAGACCCCAAGGAGTATCGCGCAGTGATTCTGGCGGCGCCATACCACCAGAGCAACATCATCTTCTCCTCGCCCGAACTTCCTATCGCGCGCGTCCCCAAACAGCCCTATGCCCACCTCCACGTAACCATCCTCAGCACGTCTTCCCGATACGCCAACAGCATCTACTTCAATCTCTCGCCTGTGACGCCCGTCCCCGAGATGGTGCTCACGACGTACAACGGCGCGCGCAAAGGCGGCCCCGCGCCCGAGTTCAACTCACTTTCGTACCTCACACAGCTCCGGTACAAGAACGGGACGGCCTACCTGAACGCGCAGGGCAACCCCGAGTGGATCGTGAAGGTCTTCTCGTACGCGCCGATCAGCGACGACTGGCTCTCGCACATGTTCGGGGGCAAAGTCGGTTGGGTCCTGCGGAAGGAGTGGGACGCGTACCCAGTGCTGCCGCCTACGACGGAGTTCCCGCCCATTAAGCTTGCGGACGGACTGTACTACGTGAACGCGTTCGAACCGTGAGCCTCCACTTCGATACACGGCCGCTGATGATGGGGCTTACCTTTATTTGGCACAGGTTGATTTCGACGATGGAGACGGAGACGATCGCGTCGAGGAATATCGTCGATATCATGCTGCGCGAGCATTTCCGATCAGGTATTTGCAGAACGCACACGCTCGGCGCGTCTCTCGAGAACTTCGTATACGGATGGGATTGTTGAGACTCATCTCAAGAGAGAGTATCATTTTCATTTTCCACGGCGTTTCCTTCAATGCGTTAGTTTGAGATCAGGAGGACTCACGAGCGCGCTCTATCATAGTCGGTGGCTTCATGGTCGGACTACCGTGAGGTTGTCGAGTGACCAAGACGTACCCGTACACCAGTTGTTGCAGTAACTTGTCCATCCTTCTCGATTACTACGAGGTTTGACAGCGGTAGGCTCACAAGCCATCTGCGAATCGGAGTGCCATGAAGTTGGAATTGCACATCGCCTGCAGGATATGGCACTATATGACGGTGAGAACCCGATCACGAACATGGCCCAAACGTTGTTCTTCCTCATGCAGATAGGCTCCCGACCAGATGAAGAATCCCCTGTAATATTGCCCTCCGTAATGAGTATAAAGCCGTCGTTCGACAAAACTTCGTCAAGGCAGAGTTCCCCCCCTCGCAGTCCCGTTGCAGCTGCATCCCAAACATTCCCTCGGAACGATTCTACCTCACACCCCAGGATTACAAGCCAACCGCGGTTCGGAGCGCGGCGAAGTTGGGAGTACCCAGACCAGTGACCTGCGAAATTCACGATGCGCTTGAGTAACGAGCTCTAGCACGAGTAAATCCCATAATGACGAACGCACCGGATCCCAACCCACTCGAGCCGAGAAGCCATTGGTGTTACAGCCGGGGTTGTTTCCACTGGTGACGTCCGTGAACGCGGACGCGCCCGTCGAGTATAAGAACGGGTTTAAGAACCCGAGCGGCTTCTTGCCCTGCGAGGCGAGCTCGTCGTTAATCAACGATATGATGCTCGCCGAGATCGGCGTCGAGCAGCTCGTGCCCGCGACCAGGCCGAACTCGCCCTGGAACGCGATCACCACGTTCTCTCCCTGCGCAGAGATGTCGGGGAACGCGCGGCCGCTGGGGTTGAACTTGCCCGCGTTCGTGCTCCCGAGCGCGTTGAGGAACGTGCTCACTGCGCTTGCCTGGTACGAGGGCTGGGCGAAGATGTTGGAGAAGCCACCGCTGGAGAAGCTTGCAGCAACTTCAGGGGCGATGTTAGTCGTGGCGCCTACGGATGTGACGCTTCAAACAGAGATATTAGTAAGAGTGTTGATAGGAAAGGTAGGATTGTGTGCATACAATGGGCATCCTGACGGGAACGTGGGAATGAACGTCGTGCATCGCTGAGACTGGGAGCCGGATACACCTCCATCGCCAGATGAAAAAAGGATGGACGTGCCACGCGCCCCGAGTGCCATGTATGCACTGCATACATTGCTGTCCAAAGTGGATATCAGCTTATGTGCGCCAGTAAGAGCCATCACGGGCACACGCACTTCGCCATAGTGGAGGTTAGGTCAGGCTCATTAAACCCATAGCTAGTCGTCAGGACCTGGGGCTGGTTGGTCAGACTCAGAAGGAACTCGATGATGTCCAAGAAGCCATCGACATCGTCCTGGTTCTCCTCGCCCACCGAGATGAATGTCGTAGGAACGCCGGACGCAATGCCAACCGTGTATTGTGTGTCAAGATCCTGGCGAGGAATGAGTCTTCATGTGTCAATCAGATGTTGCTCGGCCACACTCACGGCTTCGATACCGGCTTCCGATATGACTTGAGGGTTCTCGCCGCCATCCAACAACTGGGTACTGAAGGTGGTCGACGAGGGCAGATCGGGGCGGAATTCGCTCAAGAATGACTAATGGGCGGCGTCAGTTAGTAATACTGACGTACAGCATTCATTCAGCGATGTGACGCACCTTCAAGTCTTGTTGATTAGCGAACTGTTCGATGAACCCGCTAACTGCAAGCTGGTTCGACGGGACGGATGCGGGGGTGCTCGGGATCCCGTACAGTGCCTGTAGGCATGCTGGTGTGATCTCCGATTCACACGATGCGGGAACAGCGTCTGATGTCCGGTTGACCGCAGGTGTTTGTATGCTCTTGCGTGGAGCAATCTTGAACGCGGGACCTGTCAACGGCCGCGTGAAGCTATAAAGGACCATCAGCTTCCGTCGACGAGGATTACCAGAAAGCCCTCACATGACGGTCGGATGAATCAACTCGAGATGACCCTGCAAGTCAGATGGAATCGAGTACGCGAGGGTCCGGATCACCGTCTTCCCGCTATCAGTGTGGTTGAAGACCGAGAACTGGGCATCGAGCAGGTCGCTTGCTTTGCTGACCGGAATCGAGAAGCTGAGCCAGTCCCCAGCCGACGACGTCTTCGTGACGGTGATATCGTTCTCCTTCAGCCAAGCATTGACAGCATCAACGCTCTCGGGCTTGGGGGCCATGAACGCATCGGCCTAAGCAAATCATGGCGTCAGAAGTTGAGCCATTTGTGAGTTAGCCAGAGACGACGTACCTCCTCCTTGGTTAGATGTTGACCATATAGCGGGCTGCTCGGGGTGCTCACATCCATGAGCATCTTCTCAAGCCCGACGAGGTCGCCGCGCACGAGTGCGAGGCGGAGATTGAGGACAGTGTCGGGCGGTGCAGGACCGACGAGCTCGAAGTCAGTCGGAACGGTCTCCTTGGTCTCATGCACTTGCATGCTGCGTGCCATAGGCTTACCGCACACGGCGGCAGCTAGGCATGCGAGCAGGAGTGTCGAGGCGAGCATCGCGAGTATCACCGAGGAGAGTCCCGTGTGTTGGGTGATACTACGCCCAAGTTGCACGCATTTATACGTGCAATCGCCATGGCCCACCTGAAGCAACAGAATACGAGTGGAAAGAGTGCACAGAGCGCTAGTCAGGAGCGACCACACCAGCGCCTCCGTGGCAGAGAGAGGGAAGGGGAAGCACGAGTGTTTATGGGGAGTACTTCCCGCAGAACGCCAGTTGTGAGAGCGATGAGGAGAGATAGAAGGAGCACAAAAATGCGAAGGAACTTCTTTCCGGTATAGAACGGAAGCCAGACATGTAGATGTCCTTATGTCAGGACACGATACGGCCGGGTTTGAACAGTAGCCAGATATGCTTGGTCAACGACTACCGAGCCCGGTTGCTTCTCCGCCATCGACGTATCACCAGACGCGTTCGTGTACCCCTTAACGCATGCAACCCAGTATGCAAGAAGGAGACCCCTGGGAAAGTCCGACCGGGGATACAACAAGAGGTGCCGGAGTGTATCGCGCAAGGTAGTTGGACGTACTGCAAACCGACGAGTTCCAAGCCAAGGCCTCTGCTGGCGTTCGTGATTTCGGGCCCATGTGGAAAATCTGCGAGGTCAGCTGCACATAGTCTCCGGGACAAGAGATTCATCCGGAAATTGTTTCCCACTGAGGAGTGGTTCAGGAAGATGATGCCTTTGAAGCTACCGTTCCACGTGCTCGAGGAAGGTCGTCTGAAAATCGACATCAGTCCACCATACTGAACTCTCTGTTTCGAGTGCTTATCGTGCTCCAAAAATCTTTTGCGGTGTCATCTGTAACGACCGAGAAATGCTGTTCGCGGATTCATGCTGCAAGGACTCGCTGGTATGTGTCATGGGAGAGCCGGAGCTATTAGCGCCGTTCATCCGAGAAAAGAGCACAGTAACCATGACTCGGCAATCACCGCTCTTCTACATTAAGCAAGTCTTCAAGAAGCATCGCTATCGGAGCCGCGACAAGTTGCTGAAATGCCCCCACGCTGCAATCCCGCACGATGCATGTGCATGCGTAGCCATGTATCTTGCTGTAGAATTTCTAGGCGGTTTGCGTCACATTCCCCTCGATAAGCTCCTCACTGAGCTCTCAGCCTGACTGACGGACGATGCCTCTTGTTGTTGGATCCAATTCTATGAGTCCCCTCCGCGAATCAAAGCCAGTTGCAGGCACTCGTCCTATAACAATATTCTCCGAGACGCTTATCGGCATTTAAATGCCGGAGGGCAGCGCTAGTGCGGGAGGGTATATAAACACCGTGGCTCGCGGCCAATCGACGAGGTGCGACGACGCCGCGCGACTCGACTCGCTCGCTCACTGTCATGTTCAAACCACCGGCAAGCCCACCGTCTTCACAGAGCCGTGTGCCCTCGGGTACATGACCAACACTGCCACTATCAATCCTACCACCACGGCACCTTCTCTCAGAACGGGGGCGACCCCGCTCTATTGCTTCACGTGTGGAAGTATGCGAACTTGGTATATATCTTCTACCATACCGGAGCGCAACGCTATCTCCGTCCGGGCGGCGATTACACGCCATCATCCCACGAACGCACTACGGCCACAAAGATCTAATTCAACGGTGCGTGTGCGTGTGCAGGTGCTAGGATACAGGATACATGAATGTGTTTCAACTGCGAACGAGACGCGGACGCCAGCGGTGCTGTAGCGCTGCGATAACTGATGATCATAAGTAATGGCACAGAATTGAACCTGAGCCAGCAAGGGGAGCGTGCAGACGACAAATGGTAGCGGAAGAAAGGATACAAAAGCGTGTGATGCGTAACGGCCAGGGCGTTTACGAGACAGTATAAGAAACCAGAGAGGAGAAAAGATACGGACACAGACGACCATTACTACTGCTACACGCGTACGGAGTCGCGGACTGGTACTATCTACGTGTATACTAGTATATGCGTCGTGTCAAGCGTATAGAGACCAGCGTTTCGGGCGCGCGGCGCCTGACGGAATATCCTGCCACAGCGGCATACGAGCTGTGAGTCGTGAACAAGAAGGGATGAGTGCGAGGTAGCGATATGATACAATCTAAAGCAAACTGAAGTGCAATAAACGAGAGATAAGGGGATGGTATGTTCGCCGTGCGCGTCCCAGCCGGCTTATGTGCGCATGTGCAAGCGGTGAATAGATTTTNATTCACCAGCCGAAGGCCCTATCAACCACAAAAACACCCGTTAGCAGCCATGGACMGATYAACAAYAAAWAMCAAATGAASACGTACTCTTCGTGCAGCTCRATACCGCCGATRGCCTTGCGCCTGTCCGCGGGGAAGTTCGCGACTGCCCGGCGGACCTCATCACCCAGGCTCATCGGGCCACACACGCCGACAATGATACCCGTGAGGCCGCCACGACCCCTGCGGCGCTCCTTGTGTCCGGAGAACAGAGCCGCCGAACGATCGACAACACCTTGGAGGATGCCGGGCAGCTTCGGGCGGGCAGGCGATAGCGTGAGCCCGGGCGGWAGGCGATACGCGCGCACAGCGTCGGGCGAYGCGGGKGCGCGGGTGTAGAACACAGGAGATGCGRAGYGACGCRTACGCGTTGTAMGACTGGGCGAGRAGCGACGAGAAGAGCGGGATGAGCGGCTGCAGCGCCGCGGGGTCCTGCACACACCACACGAGCTCGATGGCACGAACGCGCGACTTGTACTCAAGGTCCTTCTTGATCAAGTCTTGGACGGCGCCGAGCGCGAGGGTGATGCCGCTTCCGCCAGAGACGAAGAGCGCACCAGAGAAGCTGCCGAAGATCGCGTGACCAGGGCCGCCGTAGGGACCCTCGACGATGACCCGCACATTGCTGCCAATGCCGTTGGCCTCGCCGTAGTCGGCGCGTTGAGCAAGCTCATAGAGTTTGTTCGTCCAGTCGCCGGCCTTCTTGCACATAAGAACAAGACCCTCGCCACTAGGCGAGCGGCATACACTCGCGATAGTGAACGGGTGCGCCTCGGCCCATCCGCGCCAGCCCATGCCCAAAGAGAGGACACGAAGGCGAACGTGCTGACCGGCGCGCCATCCAGAGTTGATAGAGGGGATCTCGACACGGGTCATGCCGAGATCTGGAAGGGGGCGAAGGCGCGCAACGGCGATGCGCGATTTGATGACACGCATGAGGCGGTCGAGGCCATAGAACGCGGTTGCGATGAGAACGTAAGGCACGGCGAAGGGGACGTGGAAGCAGACGGCTACAAGGAAGAGGATGGCAGAGATGATGTGAGATGGGATGAAGATGGAGTTGTAGAACTTCTGTCTGAACATGTCTGTTGACAGAAGCAGGAGCAGGTCCGTTGCGATGAGGGCGACGAACGCCCACTGCGTGCCAGGCTTGGCGATGTGAGTTGAGAAGTTTCCGGCGATGCTCCAGGAATAGACTGGTCCAGGCTATCAGTTTGTCTGACAGTTGCGGTGGAAAACGTCTACCGCACTCACAGTAGCCGATAGCGTGGATATTGGCGGCCAAGACGAGCAACCTGCCAGCAAAACGGTGGAGGTAGTTCAACTGAGGAATAAAACGGTGACAGTTAAAACCCAGCTAAAATCATAGATGGCTGTTCGGCTTACTCTCTCGTAGCCAAAGCCGATCATCATGCCGACAACATTATGCTTCGTTCCAAGAGCAACGACGATCGGGATCTGACTGACGGCAACAAACCCGGTACGCACGGGCTGCGTGAGTGGGTTCGACTTGTACAAGCCGGCATAGAGGAGCACGGCGAAGTATGTGAGCTCGACAAAGAGTTTGCCGATGGTCAAGCCAGGACGGATGGTAGTACGCAAGAAGGCTGCGATAGTTGGGAGCATAGTAGACCAACCAGGCATGTGCGTCGGGACGTTCTGTCGCCTGCGCTCGCGTCCGCTAGCGGTGGACGCCTTGCGCATGAGGTCGGCATGCGAGGCAAAGGTGTGGGAGGCGTCTGTAGTTGAGGCCCATTTCTCCGATTCATCGAACTCGTACGCATCGTAAGTGGGTGCTTGTTTGGGCACGGGTATGTGCGCGGGATCCACGGGCGCAATCACGGCGTCGCGCTTGGATGGTTTCCGGACGACGGAGACGGGGGTTTGGACAACGGTTGAACGGAGGAAGTGACCGTCTACCCATTCACGCTTGTGGGTGAATCGGATGGCCGCGCGAGGCAGGAGCAGGAGAACAAAGATAGCGAGAGCACAGAGGAGGAAGATGTCTACGTTGAGCACGAGCTCAGCATCGTCAACGGAACTGGAGGCAGCGTGAACCTGGGCAGGCGCAGCAGCAGAAGCGTTTGTCGCAGCAAGGACGGACATGAGGAAGGAGTGACGGTAGGTAAAGACTGACGGAGAGAGGGAGGGGGAGGTAGAATGGGGAATTTAGGAGAGGATGCAAGGACCGCGCATCCAGAGAGACAAGGGCCGAATGAACGCAGGCCTCGAGTTGGTTGGTGGTGGTTCAGAGCAGGAATGGGAACGCGAGACACACGCTCACTTCCTTTCCCCGCCTTTTCCTTCTTTTCCCACTAGACGCGCGCTCGCTAAACCCTTCGGTAAATCATTTCTCGATCAATAAGTAACTAATCCACCTTATCTAATCTTTGGCCGCTTTGTTTGTCCCTCCAACGCCGCTTGTGCCCTTGACGATTGGCCACAATTTAATTGTCCCCTTCCACCATTTGCTCACCCCCACTCCATGACATACACCACACCCTTGAAATTTCTCCTTCGAGCTCACAAACATGCCTCGCGGGGCAGTGCGACAAAGTGCGGGACGGCGCGTGCACATTGCACGGCACCACGGCCTTGAAATGAAACCGACAACTCGAGGCGCTGCGGCCACGCTCTCCTCGCCGCCAACGTGAGAGCAACGGCCCCTTTCCCGGCACAATCATCTTCCATTGTTACTCGCAGCGGCGGAAGGTGCGCAACCGATGAGAAAGCGGATGTGAGCTGCCTTGACAACACGTGTGCATCGATAACCAAAGTCTTATATATCCACAGACTATGAAAGAGAGCAGGTGCGCATTCCCGCCGCTGGAGTTGGTTCTGGTAGGATTCGAAACATCTTCCTGTGCCATGAAGCGCTTCGACCTTCGGGTTCAGTGAGTGAACACATCCAGATTCTACTTCATCGCAAGCCCGCGACACGAAACTGCTAGTGCGCAGGCTGAAACCTGCGGGAGCTCCTCATCGCGAGTTCGAATTCTATCACATAGTATATGGCTCACAAGATTCTTTCCACCATGATTGCTCACCGCCAAAATCGACTGACTCGAATAGCGCCAAGGCTCAACATCAACCCTATCCATGTTTCGTCCAGTGCGTTCCAGTCAAATTCTGGGTCGGTCTAAGGCTCTAAACCCTGCTCTATATCACCCTATCGAACCTGTTGGAGATGAAGAGCGGTANTCTGCTTGTTTGTTACAATGCCTACTATTTCAGCTCTGCAGCATAGGACTGTACGGAGCGCCATGATGATCACTGAGCGCATGCGTCTGTGTCCATACCAACAGCCGCGCTCGCTGCTCCAGCGAAAGCTCAGGGGCATATAACCCATCCTCGGGAATGGAAGCGTCGCGTCGCGCAAAGATGCCCCTTGCGAACCACATTCATATAATGGATGGTACCTGTGGGCCATATGTGTGCGTCGCGGACATCATTTTCAATTTTGGAGAATGAAGCAGACTCCCTCGGTCACATACGCCACGTACACGTCGTACATCGTTTGCACAAGGAATTGGTCCGGAGCTATGTATCGATAGCGCACCTTGTTGACACTGTGGGAAGTGAAAACATTGATAATGAATTGACAGAGTAGTGAAATCCGAATTTCAGTGTTTCAGACGCTGTAAACTTAGACAGTTAAATTCACTATCCGCTGATTATCACAGTTCAACACTGTTGTTTTGACTATCGGGTAATTTCACGGTTCTGAACAGTCCCCTTGGCACATTGAAAAATATTGTTGTGCCCATGATGCCTCGATACAGTGCTCTTGCTCGAAGAATTGCTAGATCAACGTCTAGTATGCAGTAGCCCAGGAAGCCTGAGCAGCGCGGCGACCGGCGCAGGAGCGACTGGCAGTGGGATAGGCCGTACCCCTGGCACCCCTACTGCCTGTTAAGGTAAGTCACTTCATGACGTCACTCTCTCGCTTTCGTCAAACACATTGAAGTCGCTTGCACATTGAGTTCGTCAGGCTTCGACTAGTTGACTCCTGACCACCACCATCCCCGCTTCTCCTCCAGACTCGTTCTCATCTCGCTCACTGGCTGGCTTCTTTGAGTCTCAGCCCCCTGGCGACGCGCATACAGCTCATGACACGCATGCAGCCGTCGGCACGCATACCTGGCGACACGCATACAGCCATCGGCGCGCATACAGCCATCGGACCTTGGAATACATAAGCAGCGGACGTGAGCGGTCACCCTTACGGGCATGAATGGGGGGGCTTGCGCTCGTTACATCTGAGGTCAGTGCCCGCCATGTCTCAGGCCAACAGCGCACAAGTGCCCATCTCACTCATCGGCCACCGCGATGATCACCCTCCTTTCCCCCTATGGACCACAATCAGCTCGCGGTTAGTCGGTGGGTAACTGTTAGTTTACCTGGCAAGTTCTATGGCGCAAGGCTGATACAAACATCAAAGTAGCCGGCGCGGTCTGAACGAACCCAATAGATCATTGTTGAGTCCACATTCTATGCGCTCACCCTTTTTCCACCTATTTATCACGACTGCGCAGCGGGAAGCTAGCTCCCATTCAGGCTTTCACCCCAGCCACGGTGGCTTGACCGGTATGTTTTAGTTTCTTGCTCCTTTTGATACGGCGCTACTGCCATTGTCAACTCCGTACTAGTGCATGTATGTAATAATACGAATATATGATCCTTGATGCAACCGTCCGTATCAATCCGAGTGAACGACCGAATAAGCCCGGAGATTTTGCAATGTACGAACAGTTATTTTGATTGGTGGTGCGGGCGCCCCCCTGTTCAATGTTTTAAACAATGAAAATGTCGCGTTTTGACTGCGTTTTGCATTAAATATCACTGTTTCAATGGTTTTCACTGTTTTCGCCACTGAATGGATGTATTGAAAACCATTGTTACCCAGTCACTTTCAGTGTGTACCACAATGAAGCCAGTACTGTTCGAGGTGATGATTCCGACTGTTTTGACTTCCCACAGTGTTCAGAACCGCCTGTTTGATACATCACGGCCACTCGCTTTGAACTTTCGCTGGCAACCCTTGACGTGAATCTCCTGTGAAAGGATTCGCGACGGTGAATCGAGGCTTCGATGTACTTCGACTATGAATTCGAGATTCATAGTAGTGTGGATAGCGTCAAGAGGAGGGTGCGCAGTTACATGGTCGGGACAGTGTGCAGTGGCCACGTAGGGCCTGGTGGCAGCCCTGGCCAGCCTGGCCATACACAATGAGCATACTCAGGGCTCAAGAATCGTGAGATGCCATCCTTCAGTGTGTCCTCAAACGACGGAGTGGAGCGAAGATAGCTGAAGGGCCCAGTACATCCGAACACAAGCAAGTTGGCGGGTCCGGAGGTATGCGCTATGATTCCATCCAAGCGAGACAATTACTCTGCTATTGATCCCGTAAACTGCACATATAGCAGGCCAGCTGTTCTTCCAAGCGGGTAAGTCCTACGAGGCTCACTAGCAGCGGTCATGGTTCACCAATTACACAACGAGTCAGTAGTGCTTCACGCCATCTTACTGCGAGGTCGTTCAATATGAAAGTCGATCACCTTCCCAAATTCATGATATATCCTATATACGAACCTAAGAAGTGATCTCGAGTTCTTCTATGTATTCAGAGGACAATAAAATGTGTCTTAGTACGCCCTATTAGCCCAAATGTTCCAACGTCAGAAGGCTCCGTGCGTTTTGTGCGTTTTGCGCGGCGCGCGCGAAAAAGGCGCCGACGCATTGAATTCGAGAATAGCTGTAGTATCGTAGCAACTGGTTACTGGTACTTCAAATGCAAGCTTCAAGCGTGGTCAAGAAGACAAGCGCCGGACAGTTCGCCGAAGGCGGCTAATTTCAGTATCCTTCCCTCCGTCCTCGGCCGCTAGGCTCTCACTGGAGCCCGGCTACACCCTCCGTGTCATCTACGGCTCTCGCCACCATTTCAGGCTGCGCTAATGGCACCTAAACGCAAGCGTGACGCGAACACGACTACCGCCGCCACAGCCAAGAAGACGAGGACGAGAAGTACCGCATCGAAGTCTGCGAAGGCCACGGGCCCAGCTACAGAGGTATCTTCAACGGAGGGCACCGCCCCTGCAGACGCACCTGCGGCGACCTCGGAGAAAACCCCTTCAGCAGTAGAGACAGCTCGGGTCGTTGCTGCCAAACCCGCTGCACCGCGTTTCGAGGGCAAATTCGACCTCTACTCGACGCGGCTGCCGTTCCTCATGAGCGAGTACCTGCCAGCCGGCGCGTCCAAACCCGACTTCACCGCCGTCTACAACAAGATCCTCTTCTTTCAAGCCAAGCCTGACTTCACCCTGCGCATCGTGCTCGACGCGTCCGGTGAGGGTCGTCTCGCGTGCTCGGAGATTGTGAACCCCATCTCGGACGAGGAGCTTGAGCCGATCATGATTTCTGGCGCGACGAAACGCAACGTACGCTTCAATGCGGAGGAGGCGGCGCACACGAGCACGGTCGGGAGCGGTGAGGGCTTCAAGGGGAAATTGGTTCTCGAGGAGATGGACGGCTGCGGGATAGGGTGCAGTGGCAAGGGCACGTTCAAGATGCGCAGGGTGTGGGAGAGTGAGGCCAAGGAGCTCTTCGAAGGATGGTTGGACCTCCGCATCACGTATGGCCCAACACTCCGTCGGAAGGGGTGTGGCAACGGAGATACCACCATGAGTTCGTTCTGGGCAGTCAGAGCACTGAAGGACGCAAATGGCGAAGAAATTGGGATCGACAAGGACATTTAACGCCGGAATAGCCCGCCTTTCAGCCACGAAGAAACTGACGAGGCGACGGTGTATACATCTGCGGAAATCCGGAAACCTTTGGTTCTCATCCTGCCTCGGTGCAATCCCCTGCCCAGACGTTTGGCTGGCTATCGTATTCCCATGTGTCTATACTGATGCATTCATATCATGGCTCTTGCACTTACGACGACTGTCACGCGCAGCGAGATCCGGTTCGGTACCCGACACAGACCTCGACACTCGACAACGACAACCTCTTGATCGTACTCTTAGAGCTACAGTTCGTACGTCTGCATGGTATCCACCTTCGTATTGGTGAGCCATATGCTGCGTGACCATGGAACTTGCGCTCAGCAAGCGTCATGCGCCCTCGCCACGCACACATCTGACTGAACTACATTTTAGGAACGCGGCATCGAAGCCTGGCTTGCGTACGAGGCCATATTGAGAGCGTTGCACAGCTTGCTTGTCCAAGTTCGKTTTTTTCTCGTTCCGTTTAGGAAGCGGTTCAATGCGATGCATATCAGTTCGCTCACACGGTGTCTCTTATCGCGCCATTGGTAGATTGGCAGATGGGAATGGCCCATCTCGACGCGCACATTCGCCGAAGCTATGCTACGATGCATTGTGCCGCTGCGGTCTGTGCAAGTTCGACGATATTCATCTAGGTACGCCTTCCACCACACCGTTCTGTTGAAACACAATCGTGAGCATCGGCTGCCTATAATGTCCTGACAGCGTGAGCTGTTCCGCTGCTGTGTCAAGGGGGGAAGTGAGCACGATTCTGAGATGCCTGAAATTTTCTGTCAGAAGATGGTAATGTAGATTCGTTTGCTTTCGAGCGGCCTAGTGTGTCTGGACGGGCGTGCCTGCCGCAGTGGCATTGAAGGCAGGGTGGTAAACCTAAACTTTGCAGGTTGTGGTGATTCTATTAATGGGCGTGTTATTGCTCTCGATGCACGCAGAGGTCCCCGGCTGCAGCACTCTCTTCCCTTCACCGCTCTCAGCATCGCTATCATGGAACAGGAATCCTGGCGGCGGGCTCGTGTATGCATACTGAGTAAGTATATTTCTCCATGGCAAAAAGGAGTTGTATAATCTCATAACCGGCTATCTTCTTCCCAGTGCTCATGTGTGGTTTGGGGATAGCCACGATCGTACTATACATATCACTCCCTATCCCCGACCTCCATATCGGTGTGCTGCCAGTGGGTGGTATAGGCATTGCGCTGGGCTCCATAACTGTGGTCATAATTATTGGGATGTACGTGCTGCCACTTTCATAGAGGGCTCAGATGCTAACATGTGGTCTTGAGCGCAGGATTTTTCTTGAATTTTGTTGCAACTTTCGGGTCCACGGAGCGGAGTGTGGTCTCTTTGGTGAGTATCACCCATGTAGTACTAGTACAGGTGTACCAGAAGTCTCATCTACTCATTTCTCCTTGTCAACTACCTGCACAGGCGTTTTATGCGTGTTGTGGGTTGTTACGAATGTACAATAGGTATTGCGACGTCTCAATGGACTGGTAACATTCTCTAGTACTTACTCTGTACGATACAAGTATGGCGGGCTCTGGGACTCTAGCTACGGTTCTGAAAGACAGGAATGGTCTCGTATTATCCAGGACACTCTAGGACTTTCCATGCACAGTACTTCTGCACAGTGCACAGTCGCTTCTGCGCAGTGCACAGGCGCTTCTGCACAGTACACAGCGGCACTGCCACAGTGTTACTAGGTTCGACTAGCGCTGACTACTACGTACCAGAAAGTCCTTGTATACGCTAGAACATTCCATCTACAGGCTGGTTTACATGTATATAAGAGGCGACGCCATAGAGCGACCCTCAGCTTTCAGTCTCTTTGCGAATTACGACTTGGTTTACTCGTTACCTCGCTTTCACTGCAAATACTACTACGCGCTTATCTTCGACAAGCTAGGGCTAGTAGCTGAATATATACAAGCTCTATATTCATTGACGTCTTAAGGCTTGAGAGTTTAAGAGTCACGCTCGAAAGCGTAACATGGGTCGTGTTTGCCGTAGCGACCTGGTATTACACTCGTGCCAGCTCCAGAGGCAGCATCTCCATCATTAACCCTGTCTCAAAATGTCAGTCGAGGAGTCTTGTGTCCATCGTTGACCCACTGATTCGAATCATAGTTGTTGCCGCCGTCACCAATTTCTGGATTGACGACAAGGAAAAAAAGGCCAAACCCAAAGAATCGTCTAGGAGTCACTCGGAGTCGTCTAGCGGTGACTCGGAATCGTCTAGCGGTGACTCGGATTGGTTGCCGTTGCTGAAGGATGCCACTAGCATGGTGTCCGATGTGGTCGGCGCCGCGACCTCAAACTAGGCATGGCACATCTTGGGGAGGGGGAGGAGCTTGAGTTGCTCGCTGCTTTGGTACACTCTTGGACATTTACATCCTCCCTGAGCCTTGCCTTTACGGTTCTCGTGAGTACCCCCGATACTGACCCCGCTTGCGGGGCTTGTCAGAGCATATCAGAGCATAGCAGCTATTGCGACCTCAGGCTGTAGTAGCGGTTCGGTCTTCTCGGCATTTCCCACACCTTCCTTTTTCGTACACCTTCCTCTTTCGGACTAATCCCTATGTCTTATTTCGTCTCTCTTCGAATCTTGCTTGATTCACACACTCTTTGCTACTTGAATGCTTGGTCTGAGACCTCGCTGAATAACTTATATACATGGTCTGGACGTGTACTCTCTCCAGTTCTCGCTGAATCGAAGCTAGCATATGACGTATGTATCTAACCTCTACTAGAGTTCCGAGTCATGGGCGTATTGGCGATGATACATGGTCTGGTATGCTCACCACCGGTATGGCCATTCCCTCCTCTGCTGTCAAATGGACGCCACCAACGGGCCTCCGGTTACTCTGCAATGACCGATTCCTATATAGTAAGTATTTCTTCGTGAGTGAACCTCCGTATTATTCTCCTACTGTCTCCTTCTGTTCACCTAACACTCCGATCGATCGGTTCTTCCTTCAAGCTTCAGGACCCAATTGCTTCTTATGATAAAGGCATCGAGAAGAGTTTCACCGCCCACAATACGAGTACGTATCAGCGCTCGGTGCATACGGAGACTGATCGGTGAACTTACAGAACCCGTGGCCAGATGCAATGCTCAGCGGTCCCCTGCGTCGCATATCCAAATCGCGTCCTTGACGCCCATCCGCCAAGAGAACATCTGTCATTCGGTTTGTGCGGCGTTACCGACGGCATGCTACTCATGATAGAAGTCATTCGTGGAGCTACACAACTTGATAGCGGCCGAGTCATCTTCACCAGCAGCACATGAAGACCTGAAATTCGCGCTCGGACGACATCCTGATCGAGTCGTAACCACATTTAACGCGTGTTCACGGGGACCTCGTATCATTGGTAACAATATTCTGAGAAGACATCCCTGCGAATCAGACAAGCGCGAGTGACTTTCAAGGCAAAGACCTCCTAGACTCAACGCAAGCACTGCCTGTTAAATCCTAGGCTCCTCGGTCTGCTCAAGTACAAGGTATAATCAAAAACAATGTCCCGTGCCTGTTTCCGATAGTGTGGGGGTGCACGTCCGTACATACCTGCCCCGTCATTGCAGCAGAAGCAGCAGCCGCAGCTACCATTGGCGACGAGTATGATCGTCGCACAAGCGCAGTCCGCGCAGAAGGTGCAGCAGAGCGCGCCGCCGAGGAACGCAGAGGTCGCCGCCGCCCCGGAAGAGTGTAGATCTGCCTACACTTGAGGTCACATCGCGTAAGTCGCATCTGCTCGCGTGTGGTCGCCCCGAAGTGCCTTAACGTACGTACCTACTATCGCAGGCAGTGGCCCTTTCCAGCCGTGCGAATGTCGTGGTTACTGAGGCCAATGTATCTCCCTCCCCCTCTCCTGCAGGGATTTTGTCCACTTGCTAATGACTTCCAAGTCCTCGCGTGCATTCTCTCGCTCGTGGTGATCGCTCTATGTGCCCATACCTCAAGCCACCTCGATTATATTCTCGACTACCTCCACCTGACCGGTACGTTCCCGTATGCCGACCTGGAAATCGCTACGGGATGCATCACAATCGTCATGAACATCATCCTGTACGTACCACCGTCGGGGTATCCAGGATTCTGACTTTAAGCTGGATGCGTACTAGGCTTGGTCTCGAAATTTTCTTCACCAACAATGCCTATCTTCGAGAGAACCTAGTTGTGTGAGTACCTTTCGACTCTCCATGACGTCTTGTCGGTTCACATTGGAACTGACTGATGAGTAGCGGGGCAAGATCATCACCACCGAAGTCTACTTCAGTGAGCGTAAGATATTAACGCTTTGCGAACGTTGACTCACCCATTTCCGGCGTAGACGTCTTCGATGCGGCCATGATCGTCCTCGCGATGTTCACTCTGAGCGTCCTCCACCCCGGACATATGCTGGGGCCCGCGAGTGCATGGAAGACAGCGGCCGCGAAGGGTGATGAGGAGACTCAGGCCAAGATACGACCGCGGGATCCGCAGAAATGGTAGCAATGCTGCTGGACCGTGTTGGGGACGGTGTCTGTTAATTACTTCAATATGACCACAATGGTGACCCTAGATCTGAACTGTTGGTTAGTCGCGCCACTTTCCGGCTTTGTGATGAGCTCGACACTGTGTGCAGGATCTCCAGTCGAATCTTTTATCTGAGATGACATATGTGTGTCAAGGGGTACTAGGTCGTACCGTGCGTGGGTGTCATGGTCAACGACGAACGTCGAGACGGCTACCATGGCGAATTGGGTGTCCATACGGATTGAGAAGTATGTTCTCACGATAAGCGAATAGGGCGTCTACTGACTTTTTGAGAAATCCTGGTCGCGTTCCTTGCTTACCGCCGCTGCTTGGCTCGGACACTCATCTTCCCTCAGCTTGTGGTGATCTTGGGCGACGCGCTGCTCTGTGCTTTGATTTTCTATACCATCCTTGACTGTGTCTCTGGGCTGGCACCAAGCTACGCATGTCTGGCCGTCTCCTACCCCATGCTCTCCTCGATCTCACATTTGCTCGTGCGTCGGCACGCCTAGAATGTCTTGCGTACAAGTCTCTTCAGAGCAATTCCAGTCCAGTGATTATGCGGCATGCCCATCAGCAAGCACTTTTGCAAGAACTTCCTCCGGCTCCCACAGAGTACCTACCATACGACACTGCTGATGACCGTTCGCTGTATGCGAGGTGAGCACGCTCTCCTCAGCAATACCTGTCTTGGGCACTCATTCCCTACAAGGCGTGATTCAGGTAGGAGGGAGCGATCACCACTATCGTCTGGTGGTCTATTCCCTCACTCACAAGATGGCCCTCTCACGGAACTGGAAAGGAGAATAATCGAACTGAAGGAGATGCCCACTTCGGAGGTATATTCATCGCGAAGTATAGTCTACAATTCGCAGGCTGATAATGAATTACCAGGAAGCAGAAATCAGTGGGCCTCTGTACTCGGAATCGGAGCTGCTTTCTATATACGAAGAGCTGCTCGCAACTCCGTCTCGTCCCCCTACGCAAGATGCGACGCTGATCAGTTCAGAGAGTCGAAAACGACAAGACGAAGCTTTGCTGCGTAGCACTGTGCAGGACTTGTACGGGTTAGAGGACCCATCATCCATCTCCCCGGACATTCGCTCGCAATACACGGCAGCTATCTCGAAGCTGAAGGAGATTGTCGACGCACTGGAAACAGCCCGTTCGTCCTCAACGGGTCCACCTCTCGCAATATCAGTCCTTCCGGAGCAGGAATGGGCTGCTTTGGTTCGAACGTGTGTACAAGAGAAGGATGGTGCGGCGGCGGAGGCAGTCATTGACCTCATGGCGGTATGATACCTCGCCCGTTAACCTTGGCAAATACTCACTCGTCACTTGTTTCAGCGCTCTGGATCGCATGTCCCAGACGAGCTGTTGAGCACGACTATGTCTTTGTATGTTGACCGTGGAGACATCGCAAACACTGAACGCTTCCTCTCCACTTTTGCGAGCTCTAAACCCGTCGACCGCCTCCGAGATCTTCATATCAAAGCTCACCTCCGATCCCTTGCTCCGCGCACATTCCCAACCTCGGCTCTTACCGTCTTGCACGACTATGAGGGACGCGGATTACCGGCACCACAGAAGACGTACACGCGTGTCATCACGTCACTCCTTTCTACCCGATCGACAATGGCCGAAGCCCAAGCCTGGGATCTCTTCGCGCATATGCGGTACGTCGCCCACCCAACACCCGACCCGCAACTCTACGCAGTCATGATGGCTGCTTGTGCGTCGCGCGTTCTCGACCCCCAACCCGCACGGGCACTGGACCTATGGACGGAGATGACGGTGGACAAGCGCATGGCACCCACTGCTGACGCATACACCGCAGTCATTTACGCGTGCGCATGTTCGGGCGACAAGATGTACGTGAATGAGGCCTTTCGTCTTGCCAAGGAGATGCTGGATGGCCACCGAGATGCCTACGGCAACTCTGCGTTCCGACCCGATCGCAAGACGTTCTGCGCATTACTCGAAGGGGCCAAACGCATTGGCGATTTGGCCAAGGTACGCTGGATCCTCGCTGAGATTGTCTCACAGAGCCTCCAAGCTGCCAGGGGAGACGCGCCTAACCCTGTATACGTCGACGAGGAGATCATGACCCACGTCTTCCATGCGTATGCTGCCTACAAGCCTCCATTTGACCGCGCCGCAACGATCCTCGTTGATGAGCCGAAGACCGAGAGCGATGGATCATCAACCGCAACACCGGCCGTAGGCAATCCGCCCCAGGGACAAGAGCAGCCAGCTGCTGCTGATGCCTCATCGCACCCTGAGGTTCCAGTTGCCCCACGCAAGGCTCAATTTACGAATCTGCTCCCGCAAAGCCGGCCAGAAGTCCTCGGAGAGACACGTACCCTCTTTTACAAGATCCTACAGGATGTGGCCCCCACCGTCCTACAGTCAAGCGCACTCTTCCCGGAGCGCTTGGACAGTCCCATGCCACAGGCCTTCGAGAACGTCAAGCTCTCGCAACGACTGCTGAACGCGTACTTGTCTGTGCATTACGCGCATGCCCGGTTCGACGAGGGCGTTCAACTGTATCGCGTGCTGTTCTCCGAGCTCGGGGTGGACAAGAATGCTTGGACGTACGTTGAGGCTCTGGAGCGCTGCGGACGTGCACAGCGTGGCTTCGAACGGAAAGACGCCTTGCGGTTCGCGAGAGAGGTCTGGGCGGAGTGGCAGCCTCGGGAGGATGCGTGGCGACGCCGGATGAGGTGTCCGGTAGGCATGAACGCTCGGATGGTAGAACGCGCCTACGCGGCGATGATCCGCATCTTGTCACTGTGAGTATCGCATTGATCCTCGGCGAGTGCTTCTGGGCTAACAGCACAATATCTTGACAGCACGGGCAATACTCGAGAAGCGGTACAGCTCGTTAGAGATTTCGTCGAGCGCTATCCACCGCACGTCGTCAAGCAGGCGAGCCCGAAACCCGCATTGCGTTCGATGCGGGTCTCCCTGGAGGCTCCTCGGCCGCTCGTGCGACTGTTTACCCCCGTGGAGGTGCCGGACGACACCGTTNCCCCCGCTACTGTCGTTCCCCGAGGTCGAGATACTGCACCATCGACTGGTGATGATCGGAGACACTGCCAACATACGCTACCTGAAATGGGTGTGCATGTCGTATGCGGGGGCGCTGAAGCGGCGAAAGGAGGCTACGCTGCGCGCGGAGCCGGTCCCGATGGACGTCAAGCAAGACGATCACACTCAAAAGCTGGTGCAGTAGACTGCCCGCCGAGATCACGGCTCGCTGTTACGGGGGTTCTTAGACCCTATATTATTGCATATAATGGTAATCTAGKATATGTAATGACTTCATGGATAGAATGGATGCTCTGTTAATGAAGTGTGTCGTTCTCATGCTCCCGTTCGAGGACGTGTACGAACGTATGGTATGTGCATGACTCATCACCCCGGGTTGTGTATACTGATGAACGTTCGGCAGGTATYTGTCCCSGCCAAGTGTTCGCGCTNNANGNANANGAGCGCYATGCCTCTCGTTCGTCGTTGTGGARYGCATCNTNTNTCASCAYACMCAAGGYMTCAATCAGTRMANGGAGGTTCACTAGGATTTGTGCCTTCRATCTAAGGCYCTCTGTGCCGAACAAACGCTTGAGGATCATAGCTATTGACGTTGCTCCRGCGACAARCACGGYCTTKTCCGAAGTTTGTTTACGAAAAGATGATGCCCGGCATGCATCGGAAGTCGTAAGATGTTCAGGGCGTCCATCAGTATCGTGATGTAGRCCTTTCCTCCTGAAACTTACTKAAGGATCCCATACCGGTGAGTACCTTTGCGTATCGTGTTGCTCACCCGTGCTACACTTATTYGCAAACCTAGTACAGTRCATGGAKGTGCTGAGAGTGTAYCGYYAGCCAGTGGTGCYAYCTGAYTGACACACYCACGACTGGCGATRTTGAACTCYTGAGGCTGTGCWMARCGCGCNTAGCACTKGTNAGYRTATCAGSTGTAGCGSYTCGCTGRCCGTTCAAKACCTTCANTNNTCGTGACTCTATTCAGCCTGTGTACCTTGGCATGATTCCGTTGCTATCCGACGTCCAYGGGATCCGTGTCGCTGATGACAGCTYGATGCAGCTCTTTCGYCATCTGGTATGCCGTCTGCCGGAGGCTGCGTATTTCACCTCAAGTTGGCCGTTCTCNTKTGCAGCGCCATCATCCYGGTTGTGTKCTGGTCGTCYCGTGCGATGATGGCGGGCTCACGGCACAKACRCWCTCNCCNTCTCTTGTGCGRYCCYYTCTRTTACCTTGGCCGCTCGCCGATGACGGCTGCCGCATCTGACACAATCAGATCGCATAGAGGCCATGCAATGTATTCGCGCGCTCGAGGTCGGGCTCGTCGAGTATAAAGAGGGCGCACTGTTGACGGTAATTCYCCATCCCGCTTGGTCGGTGCTTCGTTTTCTACTCCTACGCTTCCTTCTACATTCGCTCTCCATACTACTTCACCCTCTGGATTAGGGATGTTCTCTACGTCTTTCTCGCGTCTCTTCACCCTTTGCTCGGCGCTGACGTCCTTGAGCGTTGGTCTCGCTGCCCCGCACGCTCGTCGTGCCCAGGTTCCCTCTGGGCCGAAGTTCGTGATCTACACCGATGCCCAGATCGGCGACGGTTCCAGCGTCCTGCCGCCCCTCGACCAGATCCAGGGCTTCAACGTTGTGTAAGTCTCAGAATAGCACGGCGAAACGGCGATGTACTCACAACCATCCTGCAGTAACATGGCATTCCTCTTGACTANGTGGCCCTGCCGACCAGGTCGCGAAATGGGCTNGCGCTGCCTGCTGACCNAGCGTCAGCAGCTCAAGCAGCAGTACAACAGCGCGGGAGTGTCCCTCGTTGTGTCCGCATTCGGCGAGACGGAGCACCCGACCTCGCAGGACCCGACGACGGTNCGCGAACAACCTCGCGCAGTTCGTGCTGAACACGGACCTGGACGGTATCGACATCGACTACGAGGAGTTTGAGCTGGTTGTGCAGCAGCCCGGAGTTGGCGAGGCGTGGCTCACGACTCTGACGCAGACACTGCGCCAGCAGTTGCCTCAGGGCCAGTTTATCCTGAGCCATGCTCGTAAGTATCCTTGTATCTTGTTCAATGTGGGGCCAGGTTTCTGACGACGTTCGCGCACGGTAGCCGTCGGCCCCTGGTTCCAGCCCACGTTCTGCCCTGGCGGGTGCTATATCACTGTTGACAAGAACGTCGGATCTCTCATCGACTGGTATAACATCCAGTTCTACAACCGTGAGTCCCTCAGCACAATGGGTCGTGGACGCGTCTGACCTCCTCCACAGAGTCGCCCAGCCCCGGCTACGAGGATTGCAACACGCTCCTCAACAGCGCTGGTGGATCCTCCATCTTCGAGATCCAGAAGAACGGCGTCGACGTCAACAAGCTCGTCATCGGCAAGCCCGGAACCACGGCGGACATCACAAACGGCGGCTTCATCGATCCGGCGACGCTCGGCACGTGCGTCCAGCAGGCGGTCCAGGGTGGTTGGAACGCCGGTGTCATGGCGTTCCAGTTCCCCCACGCGGACACGAACTGGATCACGGCYGTCAAGGGCTCCTCTTTCGCCGCCTGAGCAAACACGCGAGAAACGACACGAGGGGTYCYGCCGGAAGACGTTGCGGGYCCYTACRACGAGAATATGTAGTATTTGTTTCACGACCACGACCACAATCACGACATGTACGAGTAGGAGTAGACACACGAATAACGAAGCCACCCTTCCGTGGGTCAAACAAATCGTCCTTGTGCAGTGCGACTACGCCACGAAGCCTTCTAGGTGAGTTGGTGCCATGGTACGAGTAGTGCATGCAGACCACGGCTCGTGTTCGGCACACGCTTGAACCACCTGCCGCACGATGAGCTCTGAAGTTGCACTGCCCACCCGATGTTCGGCCTCCCATGACTGCCCCATTGCGATTCGTCTGTCGCTATAGCCAATGGAATAATCAGAGGACGTTCAGAGCGGGCTGGGCAGTCCTAGCCTCGACCACAATTCTCCGGGGGTTCCGTGATCTGAATGGTTTGCGGACAATCGGAGACGGAGAGACCAAGGAGAGAACGTTCTGATCAGAGCGGCCATCTGGAAGAAGACCTCTCCTCGTGAGGCATGCGGTCAAGAACAAGGGCTGAGGCGTTCAAAATTGGAAGGCAAAGAAGGGCAACTCCCACACTACCAAATACTGCCAAACATGTACTAGCCGAACACGCTACCGTAACCGCGTGGTGGTTGAACCGCGCCCTTAGCCTCTTCCATCAGCAAATTTTGTAAAGTACTGCCTAACGGAATGCAAGGAAATGCAATCCCGGAATCCGTTGCATTCCTTACCTGGGAAGCGCCGGTTATGCATTGCCTGTCATAGGAGAGAGGCGTGTATGACAGTACCTCACCGCGCGTCACCTACCATCGCCTCGCCCGACCTTCCTTTGCCTCGCAAGGCGGCGGGCTGCTTTCCCGGCCATGTAGGGTGAGGATTGCAACGTCGGGCGAAGGACTGCATGCGCTGGTGATAGTTTGGCATGCAAGGGCAAAGGGATAGCATACCGATTACAAAATGTGACCTGAGAATCAACTTACATGGCCTAATACACACCAGGCCCGGGTGATTCTATGCAAACTGTTCAACATACGGTGCATTGGATTACATCGGGCGGGACTAATCATTGTATGCATATACTAATACATGAAAATATACGCATAACAATCAAGCTGTGGCTCACTTAGCGTGCCTGCAACATCAACATAGTCAGTAATACTCGAACCACGTCACGATGTTGCTTACCCCCGGCGTCTGTTAAGTGTGGTCAGCAGCTGGCAAGCATCAAAGGCGTTCAATTAACCAAGCCACGTGAATTTTGCAGCACCGCGCACTCACCTCGACATTGGGGTACCACCCCAGCTCATCCATGTCTGCCTCGCGCACGACGAGGATCCCGGCAGGCTTTCGCAATGCATTCCCACGAGGCCGCCGACGTACTGGATCGCCTGGGGCGCGTGCGGCGTGCGCGATGTCGAACTTCCCANTGTGGGAGCGCGAGCGCGAGCGCATACCCGACCATTGTGCTCAGGATGCCGTGCTCACCATTTCCAGGCGTGGTGTGCATGGATATATGCACTTACCTGTCGTTGTACACGTGCATATATACGCTTACCTCGTTGTATGCGTGCATATATGCACTTACCTCGTTGTATACGTGCATATATGCGCTTGCTTTTCGGTGTATGCGTGCATGTGTACACTCACCTCTTGTTATATGCACGTACCTTCGACCTGGCTTGGTGCTGTAGAGCGACATCATCGGTGGGCGCGCGGGGGGATGGATGGTNGAACGGCTAAGCCTGAGGTCGAGGGGAAAGAGGTGGACGTGGAGAGGGAAAGACTTGCGAATGAGCTCGCGAGTCGCGACACGCCCGTTAAGTAGCGACGCGCAGATCACGCGGTCGTGACACTCGCTCGCAATCGGGCTTGGACGTCAAGGACCTGTATTCTGCATTGATAGAGATGACGTTCTAATATTTCAAGTCGTAATTACATTGCAATGCGAAATCTAACTTCTACATGAGAAGGGTTAGTATGGCAGCACCTTCCCTGACAATTGAATTCAATGTCAGACTACGCCCGGACCGGACGAATCCTGGCAATGGATCGCCCAGTGTGGCGAACGCGTAGCAAACGTTTGCCTGGCAAGGCGAATCGCGGTAGTTCCAGGCGAGGGAAGGCCAGCGCTTCCCCGGCCTGTCCGGGAATGCTATCCTTGACGGGCGCTACCTTGCCAGGTAGAACTTTATACAATTTGCTGATGTCTGCCATCCGTACCAAGGACCTCTGTGTGAACCACGCAAATCAATCTCACGACTTCTGGGCGACGCTACATTTAATGTGAAGGGACGTCGTTCAAACTCGCCACCACCGCGCAAAGTCTCCACATGATCCGGTGCTTCATCAGCAAAGTAGCAACATGATTTCCATACCGCTATAGAGCTCTGCAGCAATAGTAGCCATATACATCACCGGCCGAACACGGCTTAGCGCTGTAGCCAGCCCATGGGGTCTAGTAGCACTGGGCCGAGTACTGACGCACATCGTCGGACTCTGCATATGCACGCACGGTGTTATGCAAAGTGCTGCAGAAGCTCGGCAATTGAACGTGAGCATCATATAAGACGTTTTGCGGTGATCTACAACCCGCTACAGAACTCTAGGGCAAGTCATGCACATCCCGGCAGTTCATTGTAGGCACCATCCTCGCATGCTGCTAATGACTTATCGTATTTGTCATCACGAGTTTTGAGTAAATTATCAAACTAATCATATTGCGTGAAGGGATCTAATAATACATTGATCGTGTTCGAGTCAGGCCTCAGAGTCAGTACTCAGTCCGGAATCGCGTGAGTCTCGCGCTTAGGTGAATACAGTCGTCCTCCGGTGAGTTCTTGAAACGAGCGCACGACCGCGGAGAGGACGCCTTTGTATGCCATTGGTCGAACCCGGAGCGCTACCCATATATGTATCAGTAGGTAGCGGTGGAACAAAAAATGTGAGTATAAAGCAATAGGGAGGGAAGGTGGGAGATCTTACAGGCACGCGCTTTGGCTTTGGCCATGGCATTGACGAGGGAAAAAGCGCGGTACTGAGCATCGCGCGTGGACAACAGCTCGCAACACTCACCTGGCAGCAACGACGAGAAAAGCACGCGATTCTCAGGCCATGAGTCGTCGGGTCGGCGCTGACAGATGCGATTGCGTGCGTTCGCTCGCGATTCGATTGTTATTAGTCAAGTGAGCGACGCATATATGCGCATATACTCACCTTGGTACGTCGGAAACGTCCAACTGCCCTCTATACCGTCACCGTCCTGCGGGAGGGTGAGGTGCGGAGGGTGTGGGTTCCGGGACATGTCGTATGAGGTTGACCAGAGGAGATGGCGGTATTGAAGCAAGGTCGAAAGGTGAGAGACTGCCACTATTTATGTGACGCAGCAGAGCACAGGATGAAGGACGTATGAGGCCGATGGAACCCCAAGTCGTGACAAGCATGACGACGTTGAGACTCGAGAGATTTTGGGTCGTCGGGCGGTTGACAGACGGGGGCGCATCGCGCACAGATTAGGAGATTAGACGCCCGCCCAATGGTATGAAGCGGCAAAGTGTGATGACTACAGTGATTTATATAGCTCTGCACATTTCAGTAATCCTAGGATAATTCATGTAAGATGCTGTGGACAATTCGTAGTGAGTGACGTTGTATTGTCAGCTCCGTAGTATTATACCATGTCTGACAACGCTCTACAGCCTTGCTGTAAGTCTTCACCAGATCCGGCTAATGCCGGCGGCGCCCTGCCTGACTGGTAGCGCGCTGCAGAGCGCTACAATAAAATGATCCTTTTGCTGATGTTCTCTGATTATCGCTTGCACAATCAAGGAAGGGTATGTCCTCGGAAGCTGTCCTCGTACGCCTCACCTCCCGCACGCTTTTTGTTTCGAACGGCGAAGAAGCCTGAGGAGCTGCTGGCGTACCTGCTCGGGCGCCCATCGATACGCCCAATTCGAAGTCAGCCGAGTACACCAACAACAGCCTCGCCCCACATGACGGTCGCCACGGGCATCCTTCTCCCAAATCCAAATGAACCCTTGTTCTCGCTCGTCCGACCGGTCGCAGCCAAGCGCATGAGGCTGACTCGGCCAACGCCGGGGGTCAGCCACCAGACGCGTATAAGAACCTCCCTCGTCGCCCGACTCCTCTTTCCTCCAGAACACTTTCATCCTCCTCTCTTGTGCTCGAGTTTCCGTTCGAGCGGCCGCGCTCTGCGAATAGTGCGGGCGCGGCAGCACGGGTCGTCGTCTTCATGGTATGCGGTTGCATTCTTCGCTGGACGCCATAAGCCTCACGTCGCCTTCTCATGTGTCAGGCGGCGATACCACTAAATCCATTGCCTAAGCGCTGATGCGCTTGTATGGCATGGTACACCCAAAGTGAGTTGAGTATCGAGAGGTGACGAAGGGTCATGACTGATTGTGTCTCGACAGATGACTGGGATCCGTTTCTCTCTAACTTTGTCGCTTGCGACCACCCTCTCTTTCCCTTCTCTTCTAGGTCCATGTCAAGCATCATCGTCATACGCGCCACCATTACTCCGTCGTCCTATGCGATGTAATCAGCACATCGCCGCAATATGCGATAACAATGTGAGTTCGTCCTCCTGAGCCCACGCCACAACATAGCCTGACACGCGTCCACAGTTTCTTTATACTATACTCCATGGTCTACTTGATCGCTATGCTTTGACAGGTACCTCTACCACCACAACACGACGGCAATGCCACCGTCGCCAACACCATACCATCCTGAGGGCACCCAAGCCCGCGTCGCGCCACCCGCGGCGAGCATCGGTGAGCCCTCCGNCCCAACCTCGCTTCCGGGTTTGTGTACTCATCACCTCTTGCACAGGCCGCTACCCAACCCACAAGCTCGACGCCCTYCGCGGCACCCCNCTCTTGCCAAGCCTCACGGCGCGGCATCGCGGCAGTCTACCAGCGACGNCCCCCACTCGGGGACGCCGACGGCCGCCGAGTTTCCGATGCAGGTTTTCGAGCCGAGCAGCACTGGGCGTGCTCGCGACTCGACCCTAGGTGCGGGCCCCTTGTGGCTGTCGGAAGGCTCGTCGCCCTCCACTCGGGGGAGCGGCGGGTAAAGCAGCGCCTGAATTGGGATGGGGGTAACCTTCTGGCCGAGCCGACAATCGTCCCGCGCACTGCAGCGTGGGCGTCGGACTCGGGCTGTTGGGCCGCCGTCTCTGGCATATGACCGCACTCTGGCGTGCCGTCGCCACCCACACTGCCCATTGCTGGCCCGATCCCTCACGGGGTGAAGGTCGGCGCACACCGGCTTCGGCCACCACACACACACGAACACACACAAAACGCACACGA